>VXAV01007678.1:0-10882 GCA_013399715.1 Alectura lathami | reverse complement strand
AGCCCCGCAGCCCGGCCCCGCAGCCTGCCCCCCGCCCTAAGCACCCCGCCGCGGCCAGGGGGCGAGCGCGGTGAGGGCCTCGCACAGAGCATCCTCCTGCCTGTGAGCGTGGTCCTGAGGACACACTGGGGACGTACTGAAGTCGTGGGGGACTGTTTCTGTGTGCTTTGCTTCCGGAGGGGGCACGTGCTTTACAATGTAAAGCAATGCACCCCTCGCCCCCCGGAAAACAGCACCCTACTGCTGCTGGGCACCCGGGAGCCATGCATCAGTGTCAGTGGGGCTGCACTGATGCATAGTGCCAGCTCAGGATGTTGCTTGAGACGACAGTAAAATGTTTGCTCCTATCACCTCGTCCTTTCTGTATAACAAATATTACAATCCATACCAGGCTGCCTAAAAGATTGCATATTCTGCTCATAAATTAATACTTTAAGGCTTTAAGCTTCCAGTTCAAACCAGGTAACAGGTCCCACTGCACCTGTGAGCCGAAAAGAAAAAAGTGCCTCATGGCTATGTGCCGGGCTGGATCCCATGCACCTTCCAGTGCACCTCTGCTCCTAGAGCAGAGCAGACAGCTCTGCGTGTGTCACCGCAGCCCAGACATGCTGCCTGCTGCCAGCCAGGCACTGCATGGCCAAATCTTGGGGTGATGCGGCGCGTTCCTGGAAGCTGCGGAGGAGCAGCAGGATGTGAGTCAGGAGGACGGTGCTGGCAGGAGCCGCGGCCGCGAGGCAGCAGGTACGCCTTGAGTCAACCGGGCGCCTGCGGGCATCTTGCCCTGGCTGCCAGGCTGCGGTTCCATGCATGCTGCCCTCCCTCAGACAGGACACCTGCCTCTGGGAGGCACAGCCACATGGACAGGCTGCCCTCCGCAAGGGGTTTTACAAAGCCACCTTCGGGGAGATGGAGAAGTCACCCCAGGTACAGAGCGATAACGAGCCACCGGCTGAAGCAGTGAGGATCCCGTCATCCTCAGCACAGCGAGATGAAGACGCGTTGCGAAACAGCCCCTGCAGTTGCCAGGCTTTTTTCTCAAGTTGCAAAAATTTCTGCCAGTCATACGCAACAAACCCCGAAGTTGCTCTGCAATTCCTCCGCCATCCTGGCAAGCACTTTAAAGGCAGCAACTGGCAGAAGAGACAGGGTGAATGAAAGCTGAGATTAGTTTCCTGGTGTCAACTCAGAGGCAGACAAGGGAAGAGCAGGATCCTTAACTGCTTTTAAAGGCTTTTCTGAGTCTGGGACTCATCCGCCCCCCCCACCTCCTCGGTCTGATTTGCTAATCTTTCCAAAGGGAAACAGTTTTTATAGTGTGACTTTCCCTTCCATTGAGTGTGAGGCAGGAATGGTCTTGACTGGACTTGTTCATTCACAGAGGCATCTTGCTTAATAGGGGAAATGGACTGTGAGTACAGAAAAACTTTGTGCTCAGGAGAAAGATGCCGCCTGCCTAAAAGCTGCTGTTCGTCCCTTCCCTCTTTTCCAGCGCCTTTCCCCTGCCAGTCTCCTGCTGCCTCTTCTTCCCATTTGCTTTCTCTTGCTCCTCCCTGGCCCCAGAGGCTCCAGGTGAAGGTATGAGAAGCATACAGTGCTGCCTGAGCTCGACCTAGCCCCCCTCTAAAGCAACACATCTGAAACGATTCAGTTGCCCTCCCTCACTCGAGTCCCAGCAAATCCTCAGCTGAATGCAGCACCGTGAACAGGCATGTCATCTGCCGGCAGCTGAAAGAATTAGTCAGGAGCATAAATAAGGGGGACTTTCCAAAGGACAAGTTCATCACTGGCAGCAGCGGCCGGGGCTGCGTCGGCTGCTGCACAAGGCTGGTATTCTCATACCTCTCAGCACTGGAACACGAGGAGCTGGAAAATTACAGAGCAAACTGTAAAATTCCACCGGCAGCAACTCCTGCCCATGGGGTGGTTTCCCTCCACGCGCCAGGCTGCGGAAACCGCTGTCACACTGCAGAGCCATCTCCCAGCATGGCAGCTGGGAGACAGGCAGCTTGCACCCACCTGGGTGCGAGCTCTGATTTGCCCCCAGGGAAAGTTTTTCAAAGCCTTCTAATTCCCACTGGAAATTTAGAGATGAGCACTCACTCCTCTCTATGGCCTTGAAGAGCCCCCTTGAGCTTGCTAATAGGTGACAGAATTTTTTTTTGCTTGAGAAAGACAGAGACAGATATGTTGCATGCCTGGAAAATTGTAAGTTACGTGAGGGAAAAGAACAAGCACTCAATTCCCCAGCTATTCTCTGAAAGAGAGATCTTTGGCAGAGATCTCCTACCTATGTTTGCTTTCAGTTTAGTTCAATATGATGGCAGTTTCGTGGAGTATTACAAAGGGTAGAGAATTTCAGGAGGCATTTGACGCTCCAAAAAATGTCCTGTGGGAAAGAAAGGTGAGAGAACTTCCCCACACTGAGACTCTGAAGACTACAGGAGAAAAATATGAACCTCAGGCAGAAACTTTTCCCAAACCACGTGCTGCTGCTGTTGGTTCTAGCTGCTGTGCTTAGTGGTGATGCAGAACTTCCCAAGGTATGCTAGGTATGGCTTGGCCATACAGGGAGGTGCCAGCTCCTGAGAAGGATCAAGTACAGAAGACCACAAAAACCCATGGACACAGAGTGGTGTGACCAGGCACAGGGGTGCAGAGGACTAGATGTGCTCTTTGCTCCCCTTTGCATCCCATTTCCACACGTAACCTACCCCACACTGGTCTTCTCTGTGGCCCTCGTTAGTAAGTTAGCTCGTTTCTTTTCAACACTGTGCTAGAAGTCGTCTTGAGAAAGAAAATGACGCAAATCTGTCAGCACCTTTGAGCTATCAGTCCTCCAGTGCTGAATGCAATGACAGAGCAGAAATCTGTTAAGAACATTTTGGCTAGCTTTTCTTTAGAAATAGGGAAGGGAGACAAACACATCAGTGCATCCTAACAATTTGTTTGAATTTCCTTCACTCTCTTTGTGTCCATGTCAAGAAATGAAGTGCTCTAATGCTATTAAGATGCCTGGAAATGCTACCAAAGACAGCAGAAGAAAGCACCTGTTCTAGCTGCGTACATTTGGGGGATAGAAGGGAAAGAAATGTATATGCCTTTAGGTTTAAAGCTTCCTTAATGAACTGCCTAGACACAGAACCGCATACACACAATGTACAGTAAGGAAACAGCAACTAGCACGTTAGAAATGGCTAGTGGTTGTGGGGAGCAGGCCCCCTAAAAAACAACCCAGGGCTCATGGCTAACATTGGTGCCAGAATCAGGAAGTGCAGACAGCTCGAAATACTGAACTGTGAAAACTCTGATTTCACAATCAGCATAGGTGCTGTCCTAGCAGGTTAGTACATAAGCGGCTCACATGAAATATAAACCATCTCTCCTACTGAGTAAGCACACTCCTTCTGGGCTGGCGTCACTGCTGCTTTGAAGAACATCATGGCGTTATGGGCAAACTGCAAAGTTTCTTGGTGCCAGTGACACACAGAAGTTGGAAAGCTGGGTTTTGCAAATTAAGGATGCATTGTTCTTTGTCTTGCGAGGTATGAGTCACCCCAGAGAGCTGCAGCTATTTGTTCAAGAGGGAGACTCCATTCCACCACCGTCCTCCTCTTCCCTCCCTCCCGCATCAGCAAGGAATGAAATAAAACAATTCAGCCCTGACCTTCCACTCTTTTGGCTCCCCTGTTAGAGACAGCCAGGCTCAGTGCTGCTGCAGGGCTCTCCCCTATCTCTAAGCACTCTGCTAAAGCACAAACTGAAACAGTGAGGAAATCAGGGACAGATATCATGCACGTGGGTGGCAGCGGTGAGCAAACGTTGCCCTTAGTCCCAGTGTGCCCAGCCTGGGAGGTCGTGCCATGCAGGGAGCCCAGTAGTATGTGTTGAAGGAGGGGGATGGCATGTAGGATGACAACATACGGATGCACACGTGTGTACACATGCACATGCACGTGTACATGCACATTCACTTGTCTGTCTATTTGCTGTGTGCCAGTGCAGTTCCTGTAGCTTCAGAGGTGCTGGGGATAAAGCTGCTGGGAGGGCACCTGCAGGGACCTGGACAGGCAGCAGCAGTGTTTGCTGCTGGGGGAGTTATCACTCCCCTATTTCTCTCAATAAACCCATACCTAGAAAACTAATCTCTGAGTCTGGTGGGGTATCCCTGACCTGTTCATATGGCAGACCTGACAGCAGAAACCCCCTGGTCCTGACGCAGACGCGCACTCCCTGGCTTCTCCCATCTGCTGCTCCAGGTCCTGGCTACTGCTCTCCTCTTCGCTTTCCCTGAACCACTTTAGTATGTGAACGCCTCCCAGCTAATTAATTACTTGATCCTCACACTGCCCCCTGAGGAAGGGTAGCATTACAACCCTCCTTTTAAGCAGAGGGAGAACTGATGCATGCAGAAAGCAAGGGTGCAGTTCAGCAGAGCACAGAGCTCAGCACTTAGCTGAGTCAGAGCACATGCGAATTACCCGATGTCACCCCGGCAGGAACAGTTAACCTGTAAAAACAGCTCGGGGGAGATGCATCCACTTTACCCTAGTTAGCTCACATCCTGAAAGCATTCTGCCTGAAACGCAGGAATCAGGTGGGGTACAGTGCTCCTGGAGAAGCAAGTCCATCAGCCCATCTCACTCCCCTGCTGCTGCTAGGAGACAGGGTTGCCTTCAGTCGGCCATGGGCAGGTATGTCATGCCCTGGAAACGCAGATATAGAAGCAGGGTGCTAATTGTGTACAGCAGGTCATGTTGTCTCCTGTCGGCCTGGCTCCTGGTGGAGGATTCCTCCCACCTGAGTGATCTACAACGTAGCTGTCTACCTCTGAGCTACTTGTCTAGACTCCATCGCCAACAGGGTAAAACAGACACTGTTGGGGTGCAAGCCATTGCAGCCTACAGGAGACATCCAAGCCAAGCCAGGTGAATCACGCTCGAGGAACAGCTGTTTCTCTCCCCAATCGCAGATTCCAGACAGCTGTGTCAGACGGAGACACACAAAACACAGATGTCTCAGGCTAGGTGAAATGAATCCCACCCTGGTTACGCCTCCGAAGTATGCTATCTCCTGGGCCAGGACCCGGAAGTCACAATGAGTCAGTATTGCAGGGCTACCTGCACCTTCCTCTCCAGGGCAAAACCCTCCGTGACCCCGCTGGTCCTGGGCTGCTGACACCCTGCTGCCCTGCTGCCATTGGACTCTGCCTCAGGGCACTCAAAAAGGTGGACATGAGCTCACAGCACAGCCAAACGTTCCCTTTCTCTCTGTCTACTGTTCAAGATCATTAAATACTAGGCTGAAAAATGGATTATTCCCACTGGAAAACAAATACCATAAATAAAGGAGCAGAGCAGAACAACGAAGTCTCTGCAGTCAACTGGGAGTGATAAACGAGTGACTACAGTGTGGCCTCAGGTATCTTAAAGGTTGCTCCTGATGATGTGGACTAATTACACAGTATTAAAGTTCTGTAGCCTACAGATAAACAAAAAGTCCTCACCAATCTCTTCTTTTACACTTTCAGTGCTCCCTCCCCTTTTTCCACATGAAAGTAGCAGAAGAACGAACGTACTCCCTGGAGTTTACAGTCATTTTATCTGCCACAAAACACTGACCTTGACGTGAACTAATTAGGACTGCAATAGATTATTAATACAAGTTGGTAAGGTGGAGTTCTGTCAGTACAAAAGAGTACTTTGAAGATAACAGCCATTTACACTTTCATGATCTTATCCCAAGTGCTCAGAAGAAAGCCTATAAACTAATAAAGTAGAATTCATCTAGGGGCATTCTACACACGCAGCAGAGTACCATCCTCCAAACTCTTATTCAGGGTGGCGAATAAAACCTGCTTGGATTCTTTTAAATGCCAACACAAATCAGGATTAAAACAACTTTTGGTCATAAGCAGATCTCTGATGATCTAAAGACACGGGTTCATTTTTTTTTGACTTAGAGAAAGTAAGTGACATATCAAATGCAACCTTCATACTTTAACAACTGAGGTCACCTTGAGAAAAATGATACTGAGCCCCATGGTATGAAACTTCCCTCCAGAGTGCAGCTTTGATTTACAAGGTGAATTAAGGTCTTCTTCATGTGAACATAGATTTGCAAAGTGAGTTTGATTTAGAATAATGCATTCATTTTTTTTAAAGTAGGTAACTAAAAACTGTTGCTCTTTACAGTACTAAACTAAAACGGACTCGTTTAAATGGACCCTATTAAATGATCTGCTCCTCTAAACTGTCAAGCTGGTTTTGAGGAGATCTACAAAACCGAAATGGAAAATGAGTTAAGCCCAGAAGTATGTGCTGAAAGCCCCAACTCCCTGGCCTGACAGGGGCACTCGGTCCAGGAATACATTTAAAATACCTCTTAAGAAATGCTCTGCTTCCTGTACAAAATCCCTTGGCACTTCCTGTTTAGCCGAGGAATGCATCGTCCTACACTGGCGGCCGGCACAAATCCCACGCAAGCTGTGGCACAGGCGGTGGCGAGGACGCCTGCCCTGGCCCTGCGAGGAGGCAGGGTGGCTGGAGGAGCGCAGATTACAGAAGGATTAAAAGCAAGGTAAAGACTCGTCTCCTTGTTCAACCCTTCCCCACGGTCACGGAGCGCCCAAGGCATACACTCGGTTCTGCTCAGCTTGTGCGTGAGCGCTGCGGGCCATATTTAAATATTACACTGCTTGCTTTCAGAGCAGGCTAGATGTAAACCTGAAGGGCAAAAGGTACAGGCAGCCCGAGCTGTGACGCTAAAGGTGCTTCTCACACCAGTGCTACTGAAGATGCCAGCCAGAAGCTCGCCCACTCCTGCAGGGCAGCAAATGTGTGCTCACGTTTGTGAAAGACCGAGCGTAACCCCAGGTTTGTGCGCAGGTGGTGCTACCAGTGGGTGGGGTAAGGAGGAACGGCGTTCAAGGAAAACTGATCCGGTACAGAAAAGAAGTGTCAACACATGTCAAGTGTTGCAAAACGGCCCGGTATGGAAGAAAAAGGTAATTTGCAGTATTTAAACAACAGCTGCCGTGTTGCCAGGCTGAAGAAGATATCTTTTGCAATGCATGACGTTTGATAAAAACAACAGCTTTGTTTCACATTCTGCATAAAACATCTTAAAAATTAACCACTGTACCTTTAGTGTGCTAAATACTTTTGAATAACTTGAAAAATCTGGCTTGCTGTAACCTCTTTTCACATTGCACCATGTGACCAACCCGTCTGCTCAGAAATATTATACAAAATCATTGTTCTCTCTGTTGGCAGTTATGAACTTATGAAACACTGACACATCAAAAACTTTCTAGAAACTGAGCTAAACACAGCTAAACTCCACTGCATGTGCCGAACTGAGCAATTCTATACAAACTACGCATGGAGAGTAAGATCCGTAGTCATTACTATTAGCAAAAAGAACTTTTTTCCATTTCAGAATCTATCTCAAAGCTAAACATAACCTTGATGTTTAAGCAATCAAATATTAAATAACTATTGTTTTCTTTCATAAAGAACACCAGTAATAATAAACCAAACAAAGGCACTTACATTTAACCTAAAAATCCAATGTGATGGCAAGACAGTAAGTTATTTTAGGTTATAGGTTACTGACTTGGTCAGGGAAAATAAACCTTCAAAAATCGCCCAAATTGTCTACATTTTCAAAATAATAATAATAAAAAATAATTGGTGTAAATTTGAAACAATACCTCTAAATTCAACCAGAAGTCATAAATTTGCTGTTGCTGTTTTGCAGCTATTGATATTTTGGAACTGCCAGTAAAACAAAACAAAACAAAAAGCCCCTCCATTTACGCATGCAGCTCTTTAATCTGTTCAAAGTAATATGCTGAATTACTCATTTTTTCCCCGACGTGATCCTAAAATGATTGTTTAGCTGCACTTCCATTAGCCTCTCCTGCCAGTGAATTAAATGTGAAATGGTTTATTCCCCCATCCGCCAGCAGCTCTTCCCCCATCCTCAGATGCTCATTTAGCCAGTCTGAACTTACAGATAAGCTGATGATGAGACACTAGAAGGCAAAACCAGACAATTACCTAGGCAAATGTTTGAAGGATTTGGGTCCTGGGGCAAAAATGCTGTTTACTAAAGATTGAAAGCACCATTTCTACCTAGTACAATCGAGTGTGTCTGAACTCAGCAGTTCTGGATAGTGGCCACCAGTGGACTCAGAGTGAGGTTTATAAGTGCCAGATAACATCACACTCCTGTCTGCATTTCAGCACCGCGGGGCCTTTCTCTGTATTCTGATACAAAGGCATGCAAGTACCAACAGAAGCATAGCTCACCATCTGTCTTTATGTTCCCTCGTTGCACAGTTAATCATTTATTTTTGTGCTGAAGACCACCCCAACAAGGCGCAAGGGCAGGCCCTCTGCTGGCCTCCTTGCTAGAGCAACACCAGCTTACACTCGCTGGAGATCTGTCTCTGCGTCTGCCTCTCTGCCTTTCAAAACTTACTGGGTATGAGTAGTCTTGCTGTTTTTCCTTCCTATCTCCCTCCTCACAAGGTGCTTTGGGGAAAAGAAATGTGGTAAGAGTCACTAGGGGGAGAAATGAGAGCAGCGAGCTGCTCTGCGTTGCAGGCCGTGCTCCTGCACAGCTCCCGCACAGCCACAGCCATGCGACAGTCTCATGGAGGAGACTGGGATAGAGAAGGGAAAGAATGAAAAAAGGAAGTGGGAACGCACAACCAGTCTTTCAAATGTATGCTTATACGTGGCAAACAGGCATGCAGGGAGACCCTGGAAGGCCACTTGGCATTTCCAGGCTGTTTCAGCAGTAGAACAAACTCCTGCCCCAAAGAAATGCTCAGCCAAATGCCTCCTGTCTGACTTGGTGAAACATTATCGTCAACAGACTCAGTGGAAAAAGAAACTGTGTGGGGAAGGTCTACAGCCCCTACATCCCTCAGTGGGAAGAAGGACACAACAAGGTCAGGAAAACACCCCAGTTTAGGACCAGAAGTACCACCCGGCCAGAAGAGAGCTAAAAACCAAATCTGAGTTCATTTTGACACAACGCTTTGAAAGAGATAGCCAACTACTGAGTTTGCAGCGGACGCTCATCTGAGATATCTGAGCGAGGAGGAAGAGTGGATGAGGGAGACCACAACAGCAAAGATGGATGACCAAGACAAAAATTGGACTCCTGCCTTCACCTCAGGAGTTAATGGTGTCTGGAGCGAGGCTGATNGATAAGAAGCTATTAATAGCACTGACCCTGCTGGAGGTAAACTTCTCAGAAAGTCTGTGAAGAGCAAGGTGCCCATCTCCCATGCTTAAGTCCTCAAAGACCAAGCCTTAGTCACATTTGTCTGCCAGGATCAAGTGATACTTTTCATAAGCACTTCACTGCCCTTGTTTTGTAAATATACTTTCTCCTAAAGAAAAGAGGGGCATGTTGCCTCAAAGCACTGGGACTGTGTCCTGTATGGAGACATCATTTCCTCAGTCCTCCCTTTATTTTTTTTCATCTTTCTTCAAATGTGAAAAATAAGTTGTATGACAGCCTTTGGTGGAGATGTGTGCAACAAGGCCCTCATTGTCTCAGATAGGTGTGAGATTGGAATTGATTCAGCGCCAACAACCCCAGTATCAGAGCCAGCTCTGTGAGCTGAAAACATACACCAGCCATCCAGTAATACCACCGCAGCCAGCCAGAGATTCAACAATTTAAGGCTTAACACACACACAACATAAATCAGATGAAGGTGTACCAGCCAACCGTCAACTTCTTGGGCAGATGCCTGCAGACCGTCTGTGCAGATCAGACCTTGCCTGTTTCGGTTATTGGAAACATTTTTTTTCATGTAAAGATGAGAGGCTGGGTGGAGCAGCTAGCTCAGACACATTTACATTTGCCCTATCTTGCCCCAACAGCCCTCCTTTGCTTGCTGGTTGGAGGCAGGACTTCTTGTAAAGTCGCTTTATTCCAAGTGCAGGAGGAAAGGAATTACATCTTGGGGAAATGTTTAATGTACAAATAGAAAAATCACATGGACATGTACTCAGTATGCACCACCCTCACGAAACAAAACCATTCCCTTCCATGAGTGACTAGGAGTCTCTAAACATGATCAAACAAGCTCAAGAATTAGCACAGATGTTTTTTTGTTTTTTTGGGGTTTTTTTTGTTTTGTTTTTGTTTTTTCTTTTTTTGTTTGTTTCATGGATTTGTTTCCTTTGCTTTTCCAGGAAAACCTGTTTTTGCACTCTCTCCTCTCTGCCTTTGCTTCTCTCACCTGCTTCACCCTGAGCTGTGTCTGGCAGGGTTACTCACCCGGTGAGGGCATGGGCAGGCAGCGCGGACGCAGCTCATGCACATGCAGAGCGATCCCACATGCCACCCTGTCCCCAGTCACCCAGGGGTGACCCAGCACAGACGCAGCCCTTCTGCTGTGCCCTAGGCTCTGCTCCACCCGGTTTTTCCCTGTGCTCCTGATGATGGAGCCTACTCCGTTCTCTTGCACCATGTACCAGGAGCATGGTGGAATGCTTTCAGGTGTGAGCACCCAGTCCCTGACTTGTGGCTATTCTGCTGCAGCAGCCTCCTCTCCCAGTGCTCAGTTTCAGCTGCACCTTAATCTGCAGCTCATTTTTTGGCACATTTGGGTGCCTCACCAGGATGGCTGCAAGCCCTGCTCCTGGGCGGCTCCAGCTCCTCTGTCCCGGGGGAGAATCACTCAGCTCCTGCATTTCCCAACACAGTCTCTTGCCAAGTGAAGGCTGACAGAGTCTTCCTGGGACCAGGACTGGCTCCTGGCCCTGGCACAGCTGCTGGGCCCCTGTCACGTCCATCTGCAGGGCTCATCTGCTGGCTGGGCAATGGTGGTGGTGGGGGGCTAGCAAGGGCTGCG
>VXAV01007675.1:5153-35419 GCA_013399715.1 Alectura lathami | reverse complement strand
TTTTTTTTTCCCCCTTCACTCTTTGCAAAACGCGAGAAAAACGCTCGGGGTGGAAGGCTGCGGATGGTGGAGCAGCCTGGTGAGGAGCTGTGGCGCGGAATGGGGTTTGGCAGTGCACTGGACCAACCACGCTGGCAGAACTTCAGTCCAGCACATCACATGAGATGGGAGAGGAAACCTGACCTTGGATTTATAAAAAGAAACCGGGATAAAAGGGGACTGATGGAGTGCCAGAAGTTGCTGTCCACAGAGGCTGGGGAGGAAGTGGGAATTAAAGGTAGATTGGTTCGTTTAAGAATGGCTGTGGATTGTTGGTGATGTTAGAAAGAGGAACTTTACTCCGATGTGGATTTGTCACTGTTTTATTATACGCTTGCAGTACTTGGGACAAACCAGGCTGTAGCTCCTTTCTGCTTATTGGGGAGCCAGGCGTACCTTGCTTCATTCACTTGTTCCTCGGTGGCTGGTTTAAAGGCTTTGTTGCCCTGATTATCATATTTGTGGCTACAGGAAATCGGAAGGGAATGCAGACGCTTCGCTGGAGGAAGGTGCATTAGCATTCTGTTCAGTTATTATTTAACACGGTGAAGGAGGCTTAACAGAACCTTTGTAGCTGTGCTGTCCTGGCGAACGGTGCCAACATTTTGAGTATAAGTGATCTGAAATAAATACACGTGAAATAAACGTGTTTTGGTGCAGCCTTCATTGTAGCTGCTCCTTCCCACTGACTTTCAGGAGACTTGTGATACTTTGAACTAACTATAAAGACGAATGTAATCATGTTGTGTAATGATACTGGGGCTTATCAGCATGTGAGGTTGATGGCATCTGAGTTTTCTGATGCAACTTTACACAATTGGTGAGGCAAATGTGGCAATTCTCCTCAAAAATTAGGTGTTTGACCGTGCTGGATTACGCTGTGGCTAAAGATACAAGCAGCGACCTGATGCAATCAGCTCTCGGCTGGTTGTTTTTCTTTATTTTACAGCTCTTCAGCCTGTGCTGTCAGAGTCCAGCTTGCTCCTGTGTGCTCTGGTGTCCAGAGCTTAGGGTGTTGGGGACGCAAAGGTTTGTGAGTGTGGAAGTTCCACAATATTGATCTGAGCCATCGTGAAGAAGTAAAAGTAAACTCGTTCCACAGGCACACGGACTTGAGACAACTTCTTTCAGCGTAGCTTAAGCTGTTTTGGTTTAAGGCTGAGGTTTTTAAGGCCGTTTTTATGTCAGAGTTGTGGCTGTGTTGTGGCTGGCAACAACTTTAATTGGATTCCGAGTTTCATGTTGGCTGGTGCAAATTCAAGCTTTAATTTATAGGTAAGAGCTACAGTGGAAAAATAAATTTCCAGTTTCAGAAGTGGGAGTTAGGAGCGAGCTGTCCCTCTGTGCCTGTCACCTCCAACACAAGGAAAACCCCTTGTACACCAGGGCAGCCTGTGTTCTCACCTGAGCGTTGCTCTCCCCCTTTGGTTTTGGTCACTCTTAGCCTTTGGCCTCCCTGTGCTTACACCAGAGAAAGCAGGCAGCGTGCTGCACTGGCCTGTGGCATTAAGCACACAGGCATTAAGGCATTACAGAGCACTAATTGCTTTGTAAACGGTGCAGTATGGGACGGGAGGTGGATTGATTTCCTCAAGTGTGTACACATGGGTGCTGCTTTGCAGGCAAGCCACAGAAATAGTGAAGTAATGAATTCCAGTTTAGTTTTGGTGTGGATTGGCCTCCTGAGAGCTGGCCTCCTGAGGACGTTGCACACTCTTTCAGGCACTGGATTTATTTGTGATAGCTGTGCATTTAATGGAGAGCTCAAACTGCATGGTGCGTTCTCAGCTGTGACGTGCCTGCTGCAGTAGAATCACAGAATGGCTTGGGTTGGAAGGGACCTCAAAGATCATCTAGTTCCAACGCCCCTGCCGTGGACAGGGCTGCCAGCCACCAGCTCACTAGATCAAACTGCCCAGGAGCCCATCCAGCCTGGCCCTGAACACAGCCAGGGATGGGGCAGCCACAGCTTCTCTGGGCAGCTTGTGCCAGTGCCTCACCACTCTCTCAGTGAAGAATTTCTTCCTGATGTCCAACCTAAACCTCCCCTCTTTCAGTTTCAGCCCATTCCCCCTTGTCCCACCATTATCCACCTGTGTAAAAAGTCAGTCCCCCTCCTGCCTGTGAGCTCCTTTCAAGTATTGGAAGGCCGCACTGAGGTCTCCCCGGAGCCTTCTCTTTTCCAAGCTGAACAATCCCAACTCCCTCAGCCTTTCCTCATAGGAGAGGTGCTCCAGCCCTCTGATCATTTTGGTGGCCCTCCTCTGGACCTGCTCCAACAGCTCCACATCCTTTCTGTACTGGGGGCCCCAGGCCTGGACACAGCACTCCAGGTGAAGCAGAGTAGAGAGGGATGGTAAAAATAATAATAATAATAAACGGGCAGGGCTGGGCGAGAGGTGGAGTTCTTCAGCAAATTCATTTAGGAGAGTTCTCACCAAGTGGCACTGTGCTAGACACGTGCATACCAGCATGGACTCTGCTCAGATGCTCACTTGATCTTGGCCAACAAGCCAAGGAGCCGTGTCAGTTATGCTTGCATCAGTGATGTAAATCAGCAGGCAGGAAACCTTGGTTTTATTATTTTTTTCCTAATTATTTTTAGCTGAAGTTTCATTTCTTAGTGTTTATTTAGGATGCAGTTAATTTGAGAGAAGTGTGCTAGTCTAACCTTAACCACTGCCCTCACTTTTGCAGTTACTAGCAAGGTGTTGTCTGCCTGTGTCCAGCTGTAGGCTTTAACGTATCTGTGAAAGATTTGTTTCTTGGTTTGGTTTTTTTTTTTTTGGCTTGGAGAATATCTCTTTATTTCATCTTTGTTTGTTATTGCTGGTGATATTATCTAGTATTGATTACTTCTATTTAACTGGAAATTGAGATTTATTTGAAGGATCTCTTCAGGCAGAAATAAAAAAACATTGTTAGTAAAGATCTATTAAGAGCAGTGTTTAAAAAATTAAAATTAAAAACCAAAAGTAAAGTTTTGACAAATAATTTAAATGTGCTGTATTAAAGTATTATTTGCTTGTAGGTCTGGCTGCTCTCTCTCGCATTTCCCATTTAAGGGGTTGAGGAGCAGGAGCTGCTCTCCCATTTCCCATTCACTTTCCACTATAAATTAAAAAAAAAACTCTGTTTTTGAGTCCCTGATTTAGACAATCTCGTCAATGAACAAGAAGTAAGGGAAATTCTGTTTACCCTTACAGAGGAGACTGTCCGGGTTTTCCAGGTGTTTACCCCTCAGCTCCTCACAGGTTTAATTTTCTGGAAGCGTTAGCAATAAGTGGAGGCTGTTAAAACAGCACATCTTCCGTTGGGCATTAAATTTAGAAATAGAGGCTTAGCATAATAATTCAAACCTTGTTTCTTCTTTAGTTTAAGTGATTTATTTTTTCCTTACGCTGCCTGAGGTTGCACATTCTCTCTGTATTGTGTTTGGAAGCTTCTGCTTGGACATGAAAGAAGCTACGGAATGCTTTTGGAGCATGAAGAGCTGTCTTTGTCACACAGTCCTTTAAAAAGCAGCAAAGGGAGAATTCATTTAAGCACGAATCTCAAATGGAGTAAAAATACATTTCTTAATTGGGCTGCATGGAAAATCTGTTTGTCTTGTTTCGTAAACAGTAAACCGCTGCAGAA
Organism: Alectura lathami; assembly: GCA_013399715.1. Lineage (NCBI taxonomy): Eukaryota > Metazoa > Chordata > Aves > Galliformes > Megapodiidae > Alectura > Alectura lathami. The sequence goes on along the minus strand of VXAV01007675.1, from coordinate 31,741 downwards.
AAAAGGCTCCTTGGGCAGGAGGGAGAACAAGGGAATCGGCAGGATTAATTCAAAGAGTGTGAACAGACTTCAAAGGACCTTTCAGCAGCTGAACACCAGGCTCTGCTGTTCTCGTCGTTTCAAATGGAGTAAAATCCCTGGAAATTTGCTGCTTCTATGGAAGTGGAGAAGGAGAGCGTGCAGATCAAGGGAGCCCAGGTCTTGTGTTACTGCTGAAACCACTCACTTTATTGCTTGTGATGTTGGTGCCTCTCAGCATTGCTATTATGGCATTATTTTTAAATCGTCCAAGTATTTTTTGTGTAGACCAGCTGTTTCAATGAGGAAGCGTTCCAGAAAATGTCACTCATGTCTTACTATCACAAAGCAGATGGAAGCCCGCTTCATGGCAGCATCTCTGTGTTGTATTTTAACAGAAACAACAAGGAACTGTTTGGCTTTAGGTCCTGCCCTGGTGTAGCTACAGGTTTAAGCATGCCTGCATTGTATGTGGTGAAAGGACAAGCTGCTCATTAGCAACTGGGAGGTCTCAAAGACATGTGGAGGAAATGCCTCAGGAAGAATAGCATCCAGGATTGGTCGCTTTTTTTTTAATTGCGAATGGAATCTAAATTAAGAGGAGCAAACAGAACTTCCACGCAGCTCTGTGCCAGGCAGCGCTGCCACCAAAGCTGTGCCGTGGAGCCCCACACGGCCTCGCTGGGGAGAGTCGTCTGAATGCAAGCTGGCCTTAAAGAGAGCAGCCATGTAGTGCAGCAGCTCCCAAATTCTGACTGTAGACCACGGTGGTGATCACACCGTGTTCCTGTGCCATCCTTTGTGCATTTGGTTCAATTTAAAAATGTTATTAGCTGAAACCACTTGGAGTGCTTTGCTGCCTGGAAGTAAAGGGAGCTGGGCATCACGCTGTGCTTTCTGTGCAGCGTGGTCTGACTCCCTGTTCCAGCGGCTCAGCCTGACTCTTTGCATTCCCTTCAGCTGCCTAAAAGGTTTGTGGTCGAAACCAAATCGAGCTCTCCCTGCCTGTTGCTAACACGTCACCACCACATCCCCAGCAGGATACAGGCAGATCTAGAAATCACTCGTTTGTGCTTCTCCTGTCCCTCCCTGCTCTGCCTGTGGCTGGTTTCTCCAAGAGCAAGGGTGCAAACTTCTGCAAAGCCTAGCTTCATCTAAGAAGAGGCTTTGGCTTTTTGTAATGGAAGCCTTTAAACAATTCCATGTGTCTTGGGACAAGTGGGACAACAATTCTTGTGCCTTGCTAAACTGAAACAGGATGAAAAAACTTTCCCCTGCCTGGCAGTGTTCAGGGCCAGGCTGGATGGGGCTCTGAGCAACCTGGTCTGGTGGGAGGTGTCCCTGCCCATGGCAGGGGGCTGGAACTAGGTGAGCTTTGAGGTCCCTTCCAATCCAAACCATTCTATGAAAAGTGTGAAGTTTTCACTTATTTCACTGGAAGCTCTTTGAGCTGTGGTGAGGCTGAAAAACGGAGTCAGTTGTTATTCTGCTGCAACTCAGGGAAGGGGCGAGCGTGCAAAGAGGGAGTCCACCCAACCCATGTGCTTGGGGAGAGACGGGAGAGCAGTTCTGTTCTCTGTGTGACAGTACAGTCCCTTTTGTCTCAGCCTCTTGTTGTCTGTCCAGAGGCTGTACCCGTTCTTCCTGCCTTTCTCTCCCCCTCTTTTTTACGCTCATGGCCATCTCTTGGCCATGCTTCATCTCAGTGCCCTCCAGGCTGCCACAGCCCTGGAGCCAGGCACCAGCAGCCGGGGCTGCTACCCAGGGCCTTCACCGGGTTGTGGTCTCTCCAGGGAAAGGAAAATGAATGGCGCTCTTGGTTTTTACCATTATGGTTGGTTTTGAACTAAAGAAAACCATCCTTAAGCTGGCTTGCGTCTTCGTGATGGTGTCTCCTGGAAAAGTTGTGAAAGTGCCGCGTCATAAATAATAAGCTCCGATGATCAAACGCTGTACGTGGTACCCAGTAATTGGGACGTAGGCACTCGGTTTCTTTAAGGAGATCCAAATGGGAGACTGACTGCCCAGACCAGCCACGGTTCTTTCAGGTTTTGTGCATCTTTACAGCAGATCTTGTGTCTTTGTGGCTGCCTTTGTGCGGTGGCTAATGCACACTAACTCCTTGTTCTCAGAAATTTCACGTTAGCATGTGAAATTCAGAGGGATACAATTACCTGCTGGGTAAATATTTTCCTTTAAAGATCCTTCAGATGGTTCAAATGTTATTTTCACTCCTACAGGCCTGGGTGGATACTTGCTCTTGTGTAATAACGTATTTATGTTACATGTAGAATTTAACACTTACATTTGAAAAGCTTCTCAGGAGTTTTCAGGGCTGTGGGATTTTTGTATGCTTTGTTTTAGGAATAGAACTTGTTAGTCAAAACAGTAAGCATACGCACACACAGCTGCTGATGTGCAGAGCCATTCAGTCCGTGTTAAAAGACCAAAATGCTCCTTTCGTTTTGCTTAGGGGGGAAAAAAAAAAAAAAAAGCCGGCTCAGAAGCTAGCATTCTTTCTGGAAGGAGTCTGCCCGGGAGAGCTGTGCAAGTGCTGGGTGGTCAGCAAACGGGCTCCGACAGGCAAAACCAGGTTATCAGTTTTGGGGTCTTTTGCTGGGAGTGCCCCGTTATCAGCCCCGTGCTGCTGAGACAAGTGGCTGCTGGCTCGGGTGCTGCAGATAATTCTCGTGGTGATCCGAAACGCGGCTGTGGTGCAGGGAAAGGGCTCATGGCTGCAGCCGCTGCGGCAGGAGGGAGCTGTCACTCTAAAGTTACAAGAAATGTGTAGTAACGGTAATGTGACCCTTGGTATTTTGAAGCTGGAGCAGCAGTGTGGCACAGGGTGATTGATTATTGTCATTCTAAGAAGCAGCCTAAAAATCAACAGGATTTTTTTTTTTTTCCTACGGTTGTAACACTGTTGGTGCAATCCAAGCGCTTGAAATCGCTTCAGCTTCTTCCAGCTCACCTGTTCCTTCCTTTCCAAGACCCGTCCTGAACTTTTCCCAAGGTCTGTATGGTGAATAATTCCCTCTTCGAGCTTTCCACCACTGATTTGCTGCCTTCATTTTCCTGATCCAGCACCGTAAGTTAAATCACGTTATGCCGCAGAGCAAGGTGCAGGTGTGTGCACAGAAACCCCCACCAGCCTGAGGAAATGGGTGCTGTTGGGAGCAGCAGTGACCCGCGAGGGCGTGCTGTGCACGCTGTGGTCCGAACAGGGCTTTTCTGCGGCGTGCTGTTGGGGTTGTGTGTTGCAGCCCTGCTGGCCGCTGCGTGTAGGGCTGGCTGTAACCTCCTGCTGCTGTGGCGTGTTGCTCTAACTTTGTGACGTGCCCTGCATAGCAAGATGGCACGAGGAGCTGTCCTGCGAGCTCCTTGGCATGCCTGTTGGCCCGTCCTGCGTTGGCAGCTGGCAAAGCGTGTGGCTTGCGGTATTGCCGCTGGGGCCAGCGGAGGAGGTTTTGCGGGGCTGGGCTGAGGGCTGCGAGTGCCCCCTCTCGCCTGCTGTCCCGCGGGAGCGTGGTTTGCCAGCCCCTGCGTTCTGAGTGCTTGGAGGTGGTCAGGGAGATCCCAGTTCTGTCAATTATAATGGCGTTAAGTATGGTAAAAATATATACTGGGGTTGTGAGAACACTTGTTAAGTTTGGGTGGGGTGTAATGCTTCGTTATGCTAGCCATAATGAAGGACGTGGCTACGGTGTCCTGGCTGGCTGTGGGGCAGCGCAGAGTTGCTGGCTCCGGATCCTGAGGACAGGGACTCCTGTTAAATCGGAACTTCCAAAGGCAGCTGGTACGGGGGAAGATCACTGGAGTCAGCCACTGTCTCCACCCGTCTCCTGGATGCCTTAGGAGATGTGTTCTCGCAGCCTGTGTTCTGGTCAACAACGCTGAAGTGTGAAATGGAGTTTAAATGTCGGGGGTTCATGCGTCAGACGCCACACAAACACTTGTTGTGCGGCTTCATGTTGATAGAAGACGCCAAAGGGAACACAGCGGCTGGCTCAGCAGCTGTGGGCTGGTTTCTGGCAGCAGGATGGGCCAGAAGCCCCTGTGTGACATCTCTGCTGCCTCTCGAGCGAGGCTGCCAGCTTGGTTGCCTGGGGCGGGCACGTGTGGTCGAAGGCTTTTCCTGGAAGGCTGAAGGTGGGCAGCTCATTTTCTCGTAGCGTTGTAGGCTAGCTTCTGACAGTGGTGTAACTCCTTTGGTCTTTGCACTGCTTCTGTGGAGCCTCTTTCTAGGAATCACGTTTCCTACCGTGCAGCTACTGTTGTTTTATTTAGGGGTGGCTGCTGTGGAGTCGAGCGTTGCAGGAAAGAACCTGGGCCTCCCTCCGTCTCTGCTCCCTCAGCTGAGAGCTGGCTCTGCCTTGTGTTGGATGCCCAGGTCTGCCTTCTGGAGCACCGTTTTTTCTGGAAAAAAGCAATGTGAATAAAAAAAGAATTGTGCGCAGTGAAGTCGTCGTAGGGCCAGCATTGTGTATCAGGGACCCCGGGTTTATCCTGGTGGCAGCCTCCTTTCCCTTTTCCCATGCAGCTCCCTGCTCTGCGGCCTTGGATCTCAGCAGCCTTGGATCTCAGCTTGCTTCCTGCCTCCAGGGGAAGGCTGCTGGGCCCCAGCACTGGTGGGATTTTTGTTTGTTTGCCGGCTGCTTTGAAGGTTGCTCGCCATCAGGGTTGCAGCGCTGCGTAGGAGCCCCTGCTGTAGACTTCAAACTCTGCTTATTTTTCTAACCTTTCTCTTATTTCATTGTGTGTGAGCGCTACTTTTGGGCTGCCTTATGCATTGCCAAAGGGCTTGTGTTGCTCACTTCCCTGCTTTGAAATGACATAATTGTCTTTCAGATCCTGGAAAACAGAACTTGGCTATGCGACATGATACCTGCAAATCCTTTTCCAAAAGGACGGCAAGGGTTGGATCCAAAACCTGCCGCTGATCTACAGCGGGACTGGAGCCTCCAAAGCCATCTTAAAACAGTTCCGTAGCAGGAATAAAAGAGGAGTGTAAACCTGCCCTTGTGTTTTGGCCTGCATTAAAAACAAATAAAAGCACAAATCAAAACCCAGACATCTAGATTGTATCCTTATCAAGGTAGTTATCAAAGTCTTCATTAACAGTGGAAGAAGTGATGCTGGTCTGGGTTACTGCAGCTCTTACTGGACACTTACCAGTGTCCAGGTAGGGCTGAGGTTGTGTTTTCTGGGTGCGGGGCACAGGTGCAGGGAGCTGCATCTTAGGGGTTAGATAATTCTTCTGGTTTTGCTGCCCTGGTTCTAGAAACCTGGTGGTTTTCTCTCTGTTTTTAAGTAGATTTCAGAAATAAGTATTTTCTACTGTATTTCTTTATGATAGTTTTGATTAAAATCTTTGTTGCCATATAGATATGTGAACGATTTTATGTCATAAATCCACAAGCAAAAATTTAGGTGTCAGGGACATAGCAGCTACAAAGCAGTCCTCTAAGAACAGCCTCCTCTCAGTTTCTGTAGAACTGTATTGGAGTAGGCCCCCAGTACAGAGGGGATGTGGAGCTGTTGGAGCAGGTCCAGAGGAGGGCCACCAAAATGATCAGAGGGCTGGAGCACCTCTCCTGTGAGGAAAGGCTGAGGGAGTTGGGATTGTTTAGCTTGGAAAAGAGAAGGCTCCGGGGAGACCTCACTGCGGCCTTCCAATACTTGAAAGGAGCTTACAGGCAGGAGGGGGACCGACTTTTTGAACGGGTGGATAATGGTAGGACAAGGGGGAATGGGCTGAAACTGAAAGAGGGGAGGTTTAGGTTGGCCATCAGGAAGAAATTCTTCACTGAGAGAGTGGTGAGGCGCTGGCACAGGCTGCCCAGAGAAGCTGTGGCTGCCCCATCCCTGGCTGTGTTCAAGACCAGGCTGGATGGGTTCATGGGAGCAGCACTCTGGCTGCTCGTCGCAGGTGCTGGTGGCTTTGAGAGGTGCTGCTTGTCAGCTGGTCTGGTTTGACTGGCTTTGGGGCAGTTTGGGAAATAGTTGGATTGTGGTGCCTTGTGAAAATGTGGGTTTGGGTCCTGATGGCCTTTTGGCTGGGTGCCTTTGCATGCATGGCAGGCCTCGGGCCCCAGGATGTTCTGAGACGTTGTGTGAGTTTTAGAACAGTGTCTCACCCCATTGTGAGCCAGGGCCCTTTGTCTTGTGGGAGCTCATTGGTAGCAATATCCTGTTTAAAGTTGTTTTAAAAGAATGACCTTGTAGGGCATGCTTCCTGCTCTCTCTTGATGGGATTTCCTTTTTATTAAACAGGAAATAGTCTGATTACATAAAAGTGTGAGAATGACAGGTTTTTCCTTCCCAGGGAGCGGTGTTCATGCTAATTCTATTTAGAAAAATGCTCAGCTGCTAGACCAGCTGAAGTTAATGTACTTTGACTAAAACTGTTGTTTACACCTCAGGGTTCCTCCTGGTGTGCTGGTGAGGCACGGCCCCAGCCTGGCTGACCCGGCAGCCTTTCCTTTCCCTGTCTGTGCAGTGATGCCCTCAGCAGACACGTTTTCTCACAAGTGGAAGGTGGCAGGAGTTCAGTGAGGTGATGTGTGCTCTCCTGGTTTCAAAGATCTGCTTCTGCATTTCTTATTTTTTTTTGTTGAGCTTTTTTTTGCCTCAAAACCAGGAACGGCAATGGTGATTCTCCCGTACCTAGCAGGAGAGTATTAGGTGCCGGCTGTGGGTGAAGAGCTGCTCCCTACATGCACGCAGCTTGCTGATCGTGTTCTGGGTGTGCTGGATGTTTGGGGGCGAGGAGTTCTGGCTACCTGAACGCTGTTCTGTTGTATTCCGTGATCTGCGTGCAACGGAAGCCAGAGCCGGGTCGGGTAGTTGAGCATGGCCGTTAGGAAATGGCAGAAGGAAGGCAGAGCCCGTTCAGCTTCATTCACTCCTGGCGTGTGCTCCAGTTGCCTTAATTCAATAGGCAGATTGGGCAGCGCTTGGGGATTTAAACGGGACCGCCCTGTAACGGCCGCTGCTTCGTGTATTGCAGGATGGAGGTGTGGGCTCTGCCTGAAGCAGGAAGAGGAGGCTGCAGGACGCTGGTGGCAGGAGCCGCAGAAGGCCGCTGAGCAGAGCGGCTCTGACGCCTGAGAATGCTGAGCCTAGTTCCAGCCTTTGGAAAGGTTGGGCCAGCAGTTGCCAGAACGTTTGTGTGACCCCTCGTCGGTTTGTGCCCTAAGCTTTGCTGCTCCTGGGTGGAACCCTGCAGCTGATCCTGGTGGTCAGCTGGCAGATGGAATTCCCAAAAGAGCACAGTACTGTGAAACCCTGAGATCTTGAGCTTGTTTCTATCTCAGAAGCGTAATTTGAATTCTGTAGGTAGGTTTCTTCCTGATAATTAGTGTAAATCTTTTCATATTCTACTGGTAGATCAACATTTACACAGTAAAGCCTGGGATTTTCGCATGGGGCAGGGTTTAACTTTGAAATGCCTGGCTGGAACTGTTACAGCTGGCCTGTAACCTAATTGGATTGGGGTGTTGGAAAGTTTCTGGAGCAAGTTGGTTTGGCTCTGAGCTTGGTGCCAGTGAAATGATGAACTATAGCATGATGACTCTAATGAACGAGCTTTGTTTAGAGAGCTGAAAAGCAGTGCTAGTTCTGTTCTGAGTTTCCATCTCTGCTCATGGATGTATGGCAAGTCGGTTTAATAAGCACAGTGTCTCAGTATTCTTTGTGGAAATCTCCGTCCAGCTGAGATTGTTCGTTAGCTTTTTGTTTCCAAAAGGCAACAAGCAAGTCTAGCAATGGGACAAACCCTAATGGTGCAGAGCAGGATTACGCTGGAATAAAATATTTCAAGAAAAACTCCCATGAAGCATGCTTATGGAGAATGACTGCTGTGGAAGTGGTTGAACAAGGCGGAACTGTTTTCCTCATAGTCTGTGAATCTGTGCAGCCTTTTGGGGGGACTTTGAGGTGGTTTAATTTAAACTTATATTTTGCTTATACATCCCATTGGACAACCTCATCTAAACCATAGTTAACCAAGTGCTGGCCCCAGAGCTGAACTCCTTGGTGCCTGCTGCAAAAGAAGGAGCAGACAGGGAACCTGAAGATCTTAGTTAAAACAATTTCACATCAATTTTTCAGCAGGCAGTTACCTGACTTTTATGCATCATTAACACAACTGCAGAGGCAAACAAGGCCAAAGGTACTGATGCAGTTAAATCAGGCTGCTTCTGCAAAGGGTGGAGGCACGGAGCAGCTTCTGTGCGATCTCCTGGTGCCGCATGACGGGTATCCCGAGCTGTCGGGGCCGTGCAGTAGCCGTGAGTACAGCAGTGGGCTCCTCCAGCGTAAGTATTGTGGTGCTGTATCAAATAGCAAAGCATTTTGGTATGCAGAGGCTTAATTTATTCTTCGGTGCTCAAGACTAGTGAGAAGGTAATGGCTGAAATAACTGGGAGTGCTGGAGTGCCTTGGTATCGTTGCTCGTGCGGTTTGCACAGCCGCCTGCAAGGGGCTAACGGGATTGGGAAGAGTGGAGTGTGGTGAAGGGCTCAGATGGGGTCGGCTGTGCTTGGAGGTGTGTGGGATGCAGAGGCAAATGGACTCCTCCAGCTGGGCTCTCAAAAAGCAGAGCTGCTTTGAATTCATGCATCTGCTGTGCTCTGCTCTCCGCAGGTGCTGCTGGTTAGCAGCAGTCGTCATCCTGACCGCTGGATTGTCCCCGGGGGTGGCATGGAGCCTGAGGAGGAGCCCAACGTGGCTGCTGTGCGAGAGGTCTGTGAGGAGGTGAGTACCTGACAGCAGGAGCCCCCGGAGCCTCACTGGGCAGTGTCAGCCAGGGCTCTGCGTGCTGTGTTCGCAGTGCCTTGTTTCCCTTCAGGTGGAGGAAGAGAAACCTGGTGGTGTGTGGGAGGGGAAGCAGAGTCCTAAACACAGAGACAGGGGGATGAGGCTCTCATTTGGAATGAGCTTCTTCTCACTTGATACCTTTAGCTGACAGTAGATAAAATTAAGCTGTAACCAAGATATACAACGGCATTCTCCAATTTGTTACCTTTCTGTGAAGTACACTTCCTGAAGAGAGCTTAAATAAGAAACAGCTGTGCTTTTGTGGAGCTGCCTAGTAACTGGGTGGCACGTGGAAACAAGGCCTTGCGAGCTGCTGGAGGCGCTCCAGATACAGGGGTGTCACTAAGTTTGGCTTTGCTTACATATTTTGAGCTTCATATGAATACCAGAATTTGATTGCAAGTTATCCAGAGCAACAACTCCTAGTGTGTGTGTGTGTGTGTTTTACCTGGACCTGTTTCGGGAATCAAATGGCACACAGAATGACCTGTATGAAGAAGGCATGTTGTTCTCTTAAAACTGGGAGAGTGGCTTTTTTTTTTTCTAAAGGAATGTAACGTTAGCAAATGGTAGTTGACGCCGTTATACATAAAATTTGTCTTTAGCAGTCCCTTCTGAATATTATCAAATTGGAGAGATGCTTGGGTTCAGAAATGATTAAATGATGATAGATGGGTGACAAGTGGGTTCCTAGTTATGTAAGGCAGGATTAAAATGCTTTCAAGAGGGTTATAAGTCTTTGTGCTGCGGAACAGAAATTAAGAGCGAGCTGATGGGAGTCGGGAGGAAGCTTCTCCAGTAGCTGCTTTATTTCATAGTTTTGGGAGAAAGCTTAACATGCAAGACAATTTGGAACTACCTGTTGCTGTCTAACAAAATGTTGAATATTTGAGCCTTTGGACTAATCTAACGTGGCAGTTCCTGAGCTGTGTGTTTCTCTTTGGACGTTTTTATAATCTAGCGGTTTATCAGATATGAAGGATTATAGAGAGAACTATTTTTTTTTTTAGCTCCCTCTAGTCCTGGGGACTGCTGCTCGTGAACGTTGTTTCCAGCTCGTAGTACAGCTCTTGCTTTATTAGCAACTCGTTAATCTTTCAAATACAAGCCAGAGTGAGTTTAAGCAGAACAACAGAAATATTTTTAGCTGCAGAGTCCTGCTTTACAACCTCGTCATTAGTAATTATTAAGTTATTTGATACAGAAGTCAAAGGTTCATTGAGGAGATGCATGGCTTCGCCTTTCAAATCCCCAAAATAAATCTGTGTCGACCCTCCCTTTCTCAGGCAGCGCAGCTTGGAAGAGTTGCTCTCTTTCCATGACAGCTCAGTGGTTGAAAGGAAGCCTTGGCATGGACTCAATCTGCAGAGAAGAAACTGGTTTGGGCTGGCTGAGATAATCCCCTCTCCCTCAGCTGGTGTTCCCTCGCTCACGTGGACTGGTGCCGAGTGGGAATGTAATTCAAACTGTGGCAGTCTGGCAGGGTTGAGTCATTCCCAGCGAAGCACCTATCTGCCTGAATGCTGCTCAGCAAGCAGTGAACGCGGAGGGCTCCAGAAGCTGCAGGATTACCAGAGCTGCTCACCTAGGGGGTAGCTAGCCCTGCTGGACGCGAATGCAGCGGGGAGGCTGCTGCGGGGCTGTTAGGACAAAGGCTGCCCTCAGAGCGCCCTGCAGAAGAGCAGCCTGCCGTGTGTGTAAGGTTCCCTGAGCCCTGATGGTTAGACGAGCTGACGCAGGTGGGAGACGCAGGCTTGTAGGCCTTCCTCAAATATGTTGGTGTTGCTGTGCGCTGCTGCTGATCCCTGCGCAGAATTAGGGTGTGTATCAGCTGCCCTGAGCTCAGCGAGCTGTTCGCTGTGAAACGTTGCTGGGGGAATGTGTGTGCAGGAGGGAAGCGGGTGCCGTGCTGGTGCTGGAAAGGACTTGTGTGCCCAGTTCCCCAGCCTGTGCTGTTGGTTTGGCAGGGGGAGTGCCTCAGGAGGCTGCTTGCTGGGCAGCTGGTGTGCGTGCTAGCTCTGCTAGCTGGAACTTGCTGGTGAGAATTAGGCTGTTAATCCTCGTTCATCCTTTCATGTGAATTTGGGCTTTTTTTGGGTAGGCTGCAGCTGAGGCTGTTTCCTCCGTGGGTTTGGTCTCTTCGCTCCTCTCCTAGGGCAGGGCACAGGGAGGCCCAGGTCAGCCGAGCAGATTCTGCTGCCTGTGCGGGGAGGGGGAGATCCAGTGTCCCCCACACGTGTGCACACGGCAGTGTGTACCCTAAAAGAAGGCGGTTTGTGTGCTGATCAGAGTTAGGGAGGAAATTTGCGGGCTCTTTTGCTGGCTTTGACATGCCTTTTCCTTTTTAATAAGAGCCAGTTGGAAGAGCTGGAAGGCCTCGGTACCCTTCCAGTCGCTTGTGGTCTCGGAAGACGACAATAGGCCGTTTTTTCCCAATTCAGTCTTTTTTGCATGGCATGCATTTTCTTTTTAAAATATGCTTCCCTAAACAAATAACTGTGACTTCTGCATTCCGTGTTTTAATCCATCACCTCTGTGTTGGAGCGTGTGCATGTGATTGCTGATGTAATCAGCACGTAAAGAAATCTGACTTCTCCCTCTTCCTGATTCTCAGAATTTTAGCACGGCTGTTCTGAAGGTGAAACGTTGATTGAGCGAAAGCTGCCATCCCTTTGTCCCAGTTTGGGTTAAAGTCCTTGTCCTAGTTTGAGAGAGTCCTTATCTCTATTAATCTGTACCAGCAGATGTATTAAAGCAGACAGGTACCAACACTTGTCACGCTTGCCTTTGTCTGTGTAGAATTGGAAGTGACTGAGTTCTTGGGCGTTCTTTTGAGGCAAAGTAGCAGCAGACAAGCAGGCTAGCTCTGAATGAGAGCAGTCTTTTCAGAGTAAAACCACTTATTTCTGACAGATTGTTGAAAAATCATGGAGCCAGTCACCCACGCAGCTGCGGACTCCAGGTGTGTTCTGAGGTTCCCCGTCTAGACAAATCCTGTGGCCTTTTGGAGCAATAATTATTTCCAGTGTAGTATATTTTTGTTTCTTCATTCTTTTTTATTTTTCTTTGCTGTTGCATTCTCTCCCCAGAATTAATTTTGTGTTAGGAATAAGGGTTTTTTATGGGTGTGAGTAACTGGTGAAGAACATGTTTTAGAAATAGCTGCCTTAAATTAAACTTCTTATGGAGTGACTGAAGAAAGCCTCCACATTCATCTGTTAAACCCAAAGGCATTTAATTCTGCACTTCTAGCATCTTTCACATCCTGACCTTTAAATACTTCGTAAATGTCAACTTCTATAAAATTATGGGAGTGTTAGCTGTGTTTTCTTTGTGGGAGCCAGAAGCCAGAGAAGTTGTGCTTTATCTGTGATCAGACAGGAATTGGTGCTGACATCAGAACCAATCCAGCGTGGCAGTGCTTTGGTCTGGCTGCCGGACAGTAGTTCAGCTCTCAAATATGCTTTATAAATGATCTTTTCTACTTAATGTGTTGTGAGAGTGATTTAGGCTATGAATAGTGGTATCTTTGCTAATATAGGAAGACCTGTTTTTTTTTTTTTTAAGTTGTTTTGTTTTTTGAAATGTGGCAGGGATCATGAACGAGTGGCTGGGGTGACAGCTTTGAACTCTGCACAGCTTTAGTAACATGCAGCACAAACAGCAGACCAAGCTCGCTGCTGCTACCTTCTGTACTCAGACTTGATAGGAACGAGTGTAATGCCTGGAAACTCTTCACCGTCGTGGTATTTTGTAACTGTGGAGGTCTGTATTGGCTGTAGTGCAGTACAGAATTGCTGAAGTATAAGGCTCTCTGAGACACAGCGAAGGCAGCAAAAACTCGCCTAGTTGGTGTGTAGCCAGTGTCTGCAGAGCTTGTCGAAGCTAGCAGTTTTTATGGGTGTGATTTACTGCCTTCAGTACAGCAAGTCTTAGAGCAAAGATTGGGTGTTTTACCACAGTCCTCTTGCCCAGCAGTAATCTGTAGTAGATGCAGGCTTTGAGCCTAATAGAGCAAAGTAAAATAGCTGAAATTCCAACCCACATTTTCCTTAGCTCAGATGGAAGGAAATAAAAGCTGTCCCTAGGAACAGATGGTGTTGCTGCAGGCTGCTTTTTGCATCTGACCCGAGCTTATTTTCAGCTTTGAAACCTGAACCTGCTGTTCTTGGATGTCTTCAGTAATTTTTCTTTATTAAAACTAGTTGCTCCACGAGCAGCACAACTAGCAAAGCTTAATTTCCCCTCAATTTTTGTTGCTGGCCCTGTGTGCCCAGCCCACCCCTGCAGCTGGGTGCTGGTCTGGGGCAGCTGGGTGCTGCTGGCAGGGACACACTCTTGCTGAGGCTGCAGTGCCTTCCATTTAGCTCCACCTGGGGCACTGGAAACTGGTTTGGGTCTGCTGTGTGCACAGAGCAGAAATAAGGAGCCCCCGCCACCAGCTGTCTGCCTCTTCCTAGGAATGCTGCTGCTTGGTGCTGTAGCTGTATTCTCACCACTGCACTGGAGCACTGGGTGCTGGGGCTTCTCTGCCTCTTGTTGGTGGGTTTAACAGTGCCCTCCTGGGGTGTGTGTGTGTCCTGAGGACGCAGCACAGGCTGTGCGTGCAGCTCTGCTCATGCTTGGCGGGGGAATGTGTGCCCGAATAAATTGTGCTGCTTCTGCCAGACACTGGCTGGTGTGGCCCGTGGTTCTCAATCCGTTACTACTGAGGAGCAAATTCTGAAGTCATCTGGTGTTAATTAAGACAGATCCAGCTCCAATCCTGGATGAGCCTGTGGCTGTACATTTAACTTTCCAAGAAAACGCTGATTGTCCTGCAGCGAGGATGGGTCAGGGAGGTGCTGCTTTTCTAGGGGCCAGCCCCTCAGCAGACATGGAGCCTGGCATGTTACCTAACTTTCTTGGTAGCAGCTAAGATATTTGACTCTGGTGTCCTGGGGAACTGCATGCTGGAGATTAGCGTGAGACTGTGAATTCCACTTGCACGTCCTCTTGCTCCATTAAACCACATTGTGATTGCATGGAGGCCATGGCTTTTGTGTGTGAATTGAGTGCTTTATCAAAAACTGGTGTGTCACAGCGCATTCGGCCCAGGTTGGGTGTCCAAATGTATTTTTAAAATTCACTCTACCAGTAGAAGTTGGTAGGAGGTACTGGACTGAAGGGTTTAGTGCTGGGTGAGCTTTGCAGTCTTCAAGGCTTCAGTGTTTCTCACTTCTGTCATGGTCAGCGTGACATTTGTTTGAATCCCACCATTCAATTGCCACCATTTCATGTGAAGGAAACCTTAGCACTTCTTTGAGCTGCCTTATAATACTTCAGTGTGATTTTTCTACAGCACATTTGTCTTGGAATCACAGTTTGGTGGCTTTTTGGGTGAAAAACACCAGGTTGAATAGAGAAGGAGGATCTTGGTTTGCAGACAGAGCGTTGTTCTGGTCACCTCTTCGCTCAACCAGTGTGTTAGCCCAAGCACGCTGAGAGCTGGGCACGAGCTGCTTGGCACGCAGGCTGTGCAGTGTTCTTGCTTAGTGTCCAGGCTGTCTAGTTGCTCGGAGATAAATTTGCTTTCAGCCAGGTTGGAGAGTTCACTAAACCATGGTAACCACAGCACTGTGTGGAGTCAGTGCCTCTGCAGGTAGGGAAGGGGAGCGGTAACTCAATAATGTTCTCTGAGAATAAATGATAAAAATTGACTTATGACCATTATTTACCTAAACCATTTGATTGCACTTCACCTCTTAATGTATCGATGTACGTTGTGAGCGTGGAAGCCTTTTGTGCCTCTCACTGCTGCCTGACCGATGTGGCTGCTTACCCAAAAACCAGAAAGCCACCATGCGAGATGCTGAAGGAGTTCCGTGCTTTGCATGAGGTTCGTCTGCAGTGTTTGCTGTCCAGTTCTCTTCTGAGAGATGAGTCCAGGTTAGCAGCAGCAGCTCTGCGGACGAGGTGAAGTGGCTCCTTGCAAAGGTCAGCCTCAGTTATCGGCGCTGGCCACGCCGTGCGCACACGCACCCACTGACCTTCATGGAATTGCTGCTGGGCTCCAGAAATAGCCCCGTGGTTAGCAGGCAGTGGCCCACCTATGGGCTGAGCAGAATGTCAGAAACACTGGTGAGACAGTAAACTCTGAGTCCAAAAACAACAGAAAGGGTTCAGCTGAAAAGCGGCTTCCTAGATGCAGAGGTCGGGAGCGTGTTGCAGGAGGAGTGTGGATGTGGAGTTGGCAGTGGGAGCTTGAGCCCTTCTTGCCACCAGCTGTTAGGGGCAGCGCTGATGTTGGCTCTGGATTGTGTCGCTATCTGTGTTTGCTTCATAGGCTGGGAGCTTCACCAGTAGGCTCCCGATTAATAAAAGGCGTTCCTATCTACGAGCACGTGACTGCGCAGCACCTGGCTGGTGTCTGAACAAGCAGAAAGCAGTGTCTCAGCTGCTCCGGACAGAGAGTTTGTGTTATCATTAAATATTTAAATATTTAGCTCCCCTCTCCCAAATACCTTTTCAAAGCAAGCAAACAATAAAAGAAGTCCTGGCATACTCAGGTGGATTTATCGGGACTGCAGGAGCAGGGCACAGTTTGCCTGAAGTGCTCACGATGTGTTCCAGCTGCCCAGGGATGGCAGCTGCATTTACCTTCCAGACGTGGCTGGTTGCGTGCCAGGCGGTGTGAGCTGTTTCACACCAATTAAGTCATGGAGCAAAGTCCCATCTCGTCTGTAGCACTCGAGTTCCAGCCATTTACAGTCGTGAAAAGAAGGGAATGTAAATTATTGGGAAAAAGGAGGGGGCTGGGGGCAGGAGAGTGGGATGGCATTTTGCATTCACGCATGATGCAAGCAGCAGAGCGCAGAGGAGTGGAACAGCACTTAGGGAAAGTGGCTGAGCCACAGCAGTGCGTGGATGTATGAAAAGTGACAGCAAATCAGACGAGGAGGGCAGATTTTCAGTACTCAAATACAAGACAAAACTATTGCTTAGATCTCTCCTTGATTCTTCTCTGTGTTTGATTCAAAAATCTTCCTTCATTGTGCTTCTGCCTCCTGTGGTATATCAGAAATAGCCTTGTTGCTGCTGTGGAGGCCACGTTACAACTCTGTGTTTCGTGTTTGCTGTAGCTTGCTCCAGATGTGTGGAGGACCCCCCTGAAATACCTCGAAGCTGTCGCATTGCTTTGGTGGTGTAAGTGGATGTCTTACACGTGCTTTGCAGTTACTTTCTTGAGCTGTAATTTTAAACAGGTAGAACTGCTGAACTCCAAACCCATTTTATCCATGCTTAGACTGCAGCAACCTTTAGAGGAGATGCTGGTGGCCAGAATGTATCGATATGCAATCAGTAACTTGGCAATTACTTTTTCCTCCAGATTAAATCCAAAATGTTTTGAAAAAGAAGACAAAAATCTGGGAGTGCATGCATGGTTAGAGCTCATGGTACATTCGTGTCGTTCCTCCTGTGACCATGCTGTTTTCAGGTTAACTGGACTGCAGTATTTGCTTTCTGTTCTAAAGGAACTGCTCCTGCACAATGGATAGGGAAATATGTACTGAGCTGTTGTTAAAACTTTTCTTTTTTTTTTTTCCTTTGAACTTTCCATAGGCTGGAGTGAAAGGGACGTTAGGAAGATTAGTGGGAATTTTTGAGGTAAGTTTCGGGCGTTGCTTGGGGCTGTGAAGTAGTGATGTATAAAATCTTCTTGGAGTAAAAGTCACTTTCCAGCTTGTGAAGTAACGTAGATATCTTGTTTGAAGAAAAGCCTAAAACTCCTCACTTAATTAAAAAATTAGGCTGATCTTTTTGGTGGTGTTGACCACCTGCAGTTTCTCCTCCAGTTGGAGTTAGCAGTGGTAAGCCAGCGCAACACTGAATGTTCCCAGTGCCTTCATACCTGCCTTGGTGCCAGAACATGCCAGCCACCAGCTGGGAAGCAGCGACCCTCCTTGGTCCTGTGGCAGCTGCAATAACCGGCTGCCAGAGTGCCCTCTGCTTTTCTCCCGTGGTACTTTGTCACGATTGTGCTCACTTTGCCTTCCAGAATCGGGACAGGAAACACAGGACATATGTTTACGTACTTATTGTCACAGAGGTGTTGGAAGACTGGGAGGACTCTGTCAATATTGGTAAGCCCTTTCTGCTTGCTGGCATCAGCTGCTTTGGTGCAGGCAGGACACGTCAGCCCCGCATCCTTCCGGGAGCTGCCGTCCCTGTGAGAGTGGTGCAGAAAAATTGCAGTGCTGTGTCCCTTGGTTGCCTGGGGGAAAATAAACTGTGGTCAGGATGATGCCTCTGCGGCCCAGAAGTCATCTCAGCTGTGCAGTTGCCTCTGCACAGTTTTGCATTTAATTCTTGCACTAAGCAAGGAGCACGAAGAGCTGTCCTTCCTAAAACTAGGACAAAATGTATGTGGGCAGCGTGGATTAATCACTCCCTATTCTTTTTTTGAAATCTTTGCATTTAGATCAGATTCCTAAATGAAAACGAACGTATTGTTCCACACAGGGACACATGTGCTGTAGCACCTGTGACTTGCCTTTCCTTAGCTGTGTTCGTCGGCGGCTTTACTGAAGAGTAGGAATGAGTGCTGCCCACTGACAGTGAGCTTCACTTGCAGGCTGGTAGAGACTGGGTGGTAGCTGGTGTGTGTTGTGGTGGGTTGTCCTAAAATGATACCTGAGTTGAGCAGAGATGCTAGAAGTTTAAAATAAGTATTTATTTAAATTAGGAAATGCAGTAGCAGTCTGATTGCACAGTGGGTGTGCTGCTCCAAACAGACACCTGCTGTGGGGACAGAGGGGCCTTTGCTGTGGTGTTTGGACTGGGTGGCCCTTGGGATCAGAGAATCCTGAGAGAAGTTTCCTTGCACCTTCTGAACTGATGCCTTGTTACAGAGTGACGCCATCCTTGCACGAGATGATGATAGAAAGCTAACCACCAGCTCAGTTTAAACGCAGAAAGGATAGCACCACTGTGGTGCATCAGCTGACTTTTCTTTTTCCCCACAGGAAGGAAAAGGGAATGGTTCAAGATAGAGGATGCCATCAAAGTTCTGCAGTATCACAAACCGGTGCAGGCCTCATACTTTGAAACCTTGCGGCAAGGTTGTTTGGCAAACAACGGCACTCCAGTCATGACCACGACATACTCTGAGAGCTCTGTGTCCGACATCAGATGACTGAAGACGTCCCTGTGAGAGAAATTTTGAAAAATAGACTGAAACATGGATTTCCCTCCCCCTTCCCCTTTTTCACATGCCTCGTCTATCAAACAAGGCATGGGCAGCAGCCTGTGGCAGAGCAAGTGTTAAGAGTGCTGCAATTTAGTGCAAGGTGGGATTTTTTTTGTTGGCTTTTTTGCTTTTTTGGATATGTATTTTGTAAAATACATTTTGTGCATGAAGTGCCCCTTTCCCGTGACACCGCTTCCATGGCCTGGCGAGCGAGGCTGCCAGTGCTGCCTCTGCCTTGTGTTCTGAAGTGTCCCGTTTGTGTCATCCCAGCCATAGCCACTTTTTTTTTTTTTTTTTTTTTAATTAAAAGACTTCAAATGTGAGATCAGCTCTTCAAGTCTTAGTCTGTACTGTAAGGTGCTGTTCAGACCGGTGTGGTGGTCACTTGCAGCACGTATGTATGAACATTTTTTTTTTTTTAGACGGAGAATCTAATGTTTTAATTTTGCAGGATTTTTTTTAATCCTGGTCTGCTTCTGAAAAGAAGGGTTCATAATTAATCTGTTTGCCTTCTGTTCCGTTTTTTAAAAATACACGTTCTGCGACAGTGCTCGTGGCTGGGCCAGTTACTCCCCGTTCAGCATCCCCTGCTGTAGTGCAGTGACACTTGAAGTTGAGGGCAGAGTTGTGACCACCTGCAGACATCCCTGCTGCTCAGTTGCTTCTCCTACAGCTTCCGCCAATGTTTCTGCTTTCCCATCGAAATGAAACAAAAGGAGTTGGTCTTTTAACACTTGGCCAAAAATAAATAGCCTCCGAAACGCTACGATAGAAAAGGAATGGCATTGTCTGTGGTAGGAGTCAGGGATTCATAGCGGGCTCAGTCTGACAAACTGGCGCGTCAGTCACAGTGCTGTCCTGCTGCGTTCTGCTGATGGCTCCTCTTGTCCACATGCCTTACACCGTGCTGAACTGGATATTGTAATTGTGCTGAAGCGCCGGATCGTTCTTACCGCGTGTTACTGCACGAACCTGGGCTGGATAACCGTGTGCTTCCCGAAAAGAAGTCCAGGGGGAAAGTTCAGGTGTCCAATCTCTTGTCCTGTGGTTCTGCAGCACTCACAATCGCACCGTGGAGCGTGCTCAGGATGTTTGAGCTCTCTCTGGGAAAGGTACAGCTGACCCCTGGCTGGAGAAGCACACCGAGTGATAGGATAGCTCCCCTGATGCATTGGCACACTTCACTTTTTTTGTTTTGTTTTGTTTTTATTGATGTAAGTTTCATGCTGTCTTGATTTGCCAACAGTGTTGTCTAGCTGGGAAATAAAATGGGAGGGGGTGGGGCTGGGGGTGGGTTGGACAGGTACAAGTTCTGGGAGGGGCATTAATTAATCCCTGGCTTGGGACAAGAAGCAGTTGCTGGGTTCAGTAACTTCTCCTTTGTCAGAGCATAGCCAAGATGTGAAATTAAATCTACAGTACTCTTTTTTTTTTTTTTTCCTCTTTATTTAACAAAAAAAAAAAGAATCTAATAAATACTCACTGTTCCAGAGTTTTCTCTCTTCCCAAGAAGCGCTTAACATGTGAAAATCCGATAGAAATACCTGCGGAGCCTGGGACAAGCGGGAATAATATCCTTGCTGGTTTGGCAAGGAGCCTTTCATTTTAAGATTCTCTTCTGTTCCGCTGCTTGTTCTCCCTGCTTTCATCGATGTGGAGTAGCCAGGCCAAAAGCAGTGCCAGTGGTGGCTGACATGAAAACCCATGCAGCAAAAAGCTGAGAGGCATTGTTCAGAAAGTAGCTTGAAACCGAGCGCCTGGAGTTGAGCCTAAATTGCACCAGTTCAGTTCACTTCAACTTAGAGACGAATGTACAACACTTTCCCACTCTGTGCTGATCGGCCTGAACCAAACTCTCACAAGGGCTTGAGCGTTGTGTCTGGAAGCGTGCAGGAGTCCCAGCAGCGCGCCATTGCCCAGTCCTGGGTGGCACCTGACACAGCCGTCTACTGCCTTCAACTGAGCTCTTGTCTTTACTGTACAGATCAGTATGTTGAAAATGCTTTGCTGGTACACAGCTGGTACTCCTGAAAAGAGTAATTGCAGTTTTAATATCAATAGCATGCACACTTTGTTTTTAAACTAAAAATGTTTTTACAGGGCTGTTAAACTGACAATTTAGGGTAGAGTGTTGTTAATGACTTGCTAATGGCTTATTTGTTTGGGTCAGAAAAAAATAAATTGTGCCAAGAAAGTGTTTTAATGTGGCATGAATTGATGCTGTTAACGCAGTAACACCAAGTGGCCGAGGTTATGCCTTCCTAGCTGGAAATAGCTCCCGGGGCAGAACTAGTTTTTATTCAGCAAGTTTTGGAACAGGCCCTAGTCCTGTTCACCTGAACCTCTGCCTGCAGCACTGAGTTCCCATCTTCCTCAGCATCTGAGGTTCTTCCGTGGCACCTGGCAGAGCTGCGCGCTGGGGCGGCTGTACCCGAATTTTGTGCTCGGTTGGTTTGGGACCGACAATCAAACTACCTTTGCTAGCGACAGGAGGGGGGCTCTGAAGTTTGCAGTAGAGACAGGGCTACCGGCGTGAGCGCTCCTAAAAACCCACAGCGCGGAACCTGTAGGATCAGACCCAGGCTTCCAGCGTTGCTAGAACTGGTGCTATATCGAGCTAGCGGTGGAGGTGGTGGAGTTCTTACCTCAAACTGCGCGGTGTCTGCGCTGACCCCGTGCACCCAGCGCTGCTGTGCGTCTCAGTGTCCTGTTCAAGAGCAATATTCTTTGGCTTTCTGCATAGCTTCCAACATTTGGCACTGGCGTATTCATAGGTATCTTCCCTGTAAAGCGGAGGAATACCAGTGCTTTTAGACATCCTGCAAGTTTGCTGCAAATTCCTGAAGTTGCCCTGGAGCTGCCGGATTTGTGTGCTTGGTTTTCTGAAATCAGTCCTTAGGGGAAGGCCAGGCCTGCTTCTGATGCACAGCCTTCAGCTCGGAGTGGCTCCTGTTGGGTATCCTTCAGCACGCCCTGGAACCCCAGGGCTCATGGAAATGAAACTCCCAGTGCCCCCTGCAACTTCTTGGGGGTAAATTCTCTACAAGACTCCTTTTTTCCCTGTTGCTGTTTGTGCTGTACGTAGCGTATCGTGCATATGAGGACGCTTTGCTCTTGGCACGCCGAGATGTTTGCCTGCAGTGAGGATGAGAGGAGAAAATGACTTCAGTTCTGGATTGCTCTGTGCCCCTCAGGGTTGCAGGGTTGGTGAGGAGGGGGCAGCTGCTAGCACCCAGGGCTCCCCGGGGCGGTTCGGCATTGGCTCACATCCTCTGCTCTTGTCAAAACTAAATCCTGGTGTAGGGGCCCTGCATCCTGCCGTCCGGATTTATAGATGTATTTGGGACCTTAATGGAGAAGGGAAGTGCGTTTGGCACTTGGACGCCGCTGCTTAGTGTGATTATCCTTTAAACCCCAAAATGCCAACAAAAATCCGGATCTCTGTCACTGGCAGCATGTGACGGGCCGCCCTGGACTGCTGCTGCAGCAGTGAGATGCGAGCTGGTGCGCTGAGCTGATGCTGGCGAGCTGTGTGATGTTCTGTTGACTCCAGCATTGGAGCAGGATTAAAAGGAGGATGCCCCTGGGCGAGGGGCACCTTCAGGAACACGTTCAGCCCCTGCTGCTGGTGCTCCCCGCAGGTGCTCGTCAGGCCCTGTAGGATGATTTTACCCGAGGCTTAAAGCTCAGGAGGGAGGTGGATGTCCCTTGGCGGAAGGTTTCTAAATGTAATTACACCTAGTGGGGCGGAAACCCTGGGTACTGAGCTCTCGAAGCCTCTTCATAGGGTTTTGGTCTGGTGGAGCAGTGACCTCCATGCGCTGCTTGGAAATGACGCGGTAGGAGATGGGCAGCGTGCTGCTCCCGGAGCTGTTACTGTGCGATGATTCTTTGGTTCCAGCCTTGCCTTGGCTCCGTGGGGTTTGGAAGGAAGAGGCTTTTTTCAGTTAGAAGCAGCACGTGCCACGTTCCATGTGGTGGAGCTCCCCTGCAGCAGGCAGTGGGTGTGCCATGCTGGTGTTTGTGCCGGGCTGTGAGAGGCTCGAGGAAAACCAGAGAGTGAGGTGCTGGCAGGCCCGGCAGGTGATGTGCCCAGAAAAGGGTTAAATGGGGGCGTTCTCACCATTGCTCCTGAAAAGCAGCCTTCAGCGCTGCCGAAGTCCCTCTGGTTGCTGCACAAAGATGTCTTTTGGTTTCTTCACAAAGATGGATTGTTTGATTTTAGACAATAGTTTATTGGAGATGGGGAAACTCGGTGCTAGAAGCCAGGGAGGCTCCTACCTCCCTTATCTCTGCTTCGTGTTCCATCGCGGCGCTGGCAGAGCTGTTGCGTGCTGTCCTGCTCCCAGCCGGAGCTGCTGTGCCAGGGCTCAGCAAACCGGTGCTGCTTCCTCAGACCCGCAAGAACTTGCTTAGGACTGACACAGTGACAGCTGGGAAGCACCAGGACGTGGTGGCAGCCCTCACCGGCTGCTGTGCCACGAGCATCAGGGAGGGCAGGCACAGATCTGAGCTCTCGCAATGGGGCAGGTAGTCCGGGGAGGGGTTTGCAGCTGAAATACCTTGGGGTGAAGCTGTCAAAGGCAGGAGGTCGGGGTCAGAGCGCTTGGTGTGGGGCAGTTGGGTCAGCTGGGAGGGAGCGTACCTGGCTTGGTAAAGCTTTGCCCTTTTTTTTCCCCCCCATCTCATGCTCGGGGAGGTGCAGGCAGTGCCGGGGGGTGTCCGTGTGTTCTCTGGGCAGGATTCCTTCCTGCCGTGGTGTCACCCAGCTGCTCAGCGTGCCGTCCGCTGCCGGAGGCTGTCGCGTTTACAGCTGAGCACGGCCTGGTCGGGGCTGTCGTCAGGTCAAACCTCTCCACCTGCTTTGCCCCGTAGGACGGTGGCACAGGCAGGTGGGTGCAAGAGACACCCTTTGGGGTTTGTTTCCTTTTTATTCCATTCAGGGCACGCTGGTTGGATTCCAGCGCGGCACTGAGGTGCGTTCTCCGACAGCAAAGCGGAGGCGCAGAGTGCAGCAGGGGGCTGTGCTCGGAGCTCCTCCAGCTGCAGCCTGGCAGGGCTGGGTGTGGGGACGTGCAGCCCGCGGCGGGGCAGTGGCGGCCTGCGTTCCCCTTGCTGTAGGGGAAGGGGAGAGGACAGGGACTCCAGTTGCACCACCAGCATCAGCTTTATGGCTGGGCAGAAGCGCATCGTGAGCACCTCACAGCCAGGTTTCTGTTGAGCAAGAAGGCAGTTCAGCTCAGCGTGGTCTTGAATGTGCCTTAAAGCAAACTCTGAAAACAGAAAAATTAGGAGTGAGAATCTGCTGGAGTGTTGCATTTTCCCTTGTGCAGACCCCGAGTATTCAGTGGCTAAAAATGTGGGTAGGGAATGTCAGGAATCCTCGGTTTCCTTCCCAGTTCTCGCGCGTACTTTGTGCCTCTGCCTCAAGTTCTCCGTGCAGACTTGTTCACCGTTTTGCAACCCACTGGTTGCTTCAGCAGAGCAAAACACTTGAAATTGCGCTGATCGAATGCTTTCCTCCCCCAGCTGGACATTTTCCTGCTTGTTTTCCAAAACCCCGCTGTGCCCTGCCCGGGTATGTTTTACAGCCAGGTGTCGCGCTTGTACCAGCACCCGCTGGAAGGAGGCGCGGGTGATCCCAGAGCCTGTGCTGGCTGTCACGCCGGGATGAACTTGGAGGTGAGGAGGGTGGAAGAACTCTTACCAAGGCACCTAACAAAACCTGCCAGCTGCTGAGCTGCTGCTTTTAAACCATTTGTTTGCCTCGCTTGCTTAATAAGACAGCATCATCTAGTGGCTGCCGCAGAGCTTCGGGACGCGGGTGAGCGCGCTGCTGCTGCGCGCTCTCGTCTCAGGCTGTGGCAGGTACGTCGTACGTCGTGTTCCTCCCTTTGGTCGGCGCTGGGGCGGTTTGAACGCAGAGAGAGCTCAGCCTCCGTGGCTGGAGGCGGTGTGAGGGACCCCAACAGCAGCGGTCGGCTGGCTGGGCTGTCCCGAGGGCTGTGTGTAAGTGGGAGAGGTGCAGGTGGGTGGAGAAGCACTGGACTGGAGATGGATTTTCGGGTGTTTTTATAAAATCTCCTTTTGGCGCTGGTTGGTAGGGTTTTTTGTTTTGTTGGGGAAAGTGAGAGTTGAGAAGATCTACTTGAGCAAACGGCTCTGGAGTTGCCTCAGAAATGAGCCTTGGGAGGTCCAAGGGCGTTTGCTGAGCTTCTCGTGTGTCCTGTTCTGGGTTTATTGGGTCAGAACGTTTGGAACCGTCACCTTGCATTTGTGCTTGGTCTTCTCGTGAGCCCTGTTCCCAACCCTGCAGCGTCCCCGGGCTGAGTGCAGGCCCTCAAGTTAAAAACTCTGTTCTCTGTGGATTCTAGATGGATTTGGATGTTTAATTCCCATCACCTGGTTTATTTTTCTTGCTGCAGATGTTTGTTCCTCACTCCTGTGCTTTGTGTTTCTAATTTCTAATTTTCTGGTAAAGTTAATGTTTTTTTTTGATATATTAAATGAAAAGTGGTTTGCAAAAACACTTTCCAACTGCAAGGGCGCTTGGGAAATCTCACATTTCAGCCGGTGGTTTTTCTTACTGCCTTGGACCTGCTCTTCCTTACGACACATTTGTTCAAATTAAAATTCGTGTTAGGATTTCCTCGCGGGTCAGGTCTTAGTCTGAGCCCATGCATCATGCAGGTGTTCTCCTTTGTTCCTGCTCAGCCTTGGCTGGCAACTTCAGCATAAACCCACGGGATTTTGATCTTTCCCTGGCGTTTCCAGCAAGCACAGAGGGCTCTTTGCACCCCGCGCTCAGCCCTGGTGCCGTTCCCAGCCCTGCTCTGCTCTGGGGGTGCTGGAGCCAGACGCTGGGCTGCGGGGGGCTGGCGGGGCTCCGTGCAGCTGGGCCGGGGCGCAGGCAGCTCAGCCTTGGTGCTGCTGCTCCTCGGGGGGTTTCGCTGGGGAGGTGGTCGGCTGTCTTGAGAAGACAAAAAAATTTAAAAACCTGGATGCAAGTTTGACAAGCGTGTAGGCTGTAATCTAGTGCCAATCAATAAACACGCCAGTATTTCACACGGCTCTGCTCGCTGCGTGGTCTCTCTGCTCCCCGGTGCTGGGCAGTGGGGCGTCACCGGGGGAAAGCCCTCTCTGAGGGCGCTTGGTGTGTCCCCAGCGTGGAGGAGGAGAGAACTGTGGAGGGCCAGCACAAGGAGGTGAGCCCTTCAGGCTCCGCAGGGGGATGCAGAGCAAACATTGAGCTCGGTCGGGAAATAAAAGGTGCCTTTGGCAAAAGCTGCAGGGGGAAATGAGCCCCTTGTGAGCGGCATTAATTTGCCAATATCAAACCCAGCGTCTGCTGGAGGCGTGCGTTGTGGAGAAGCTGTGTGCATGGTCCAGGCAGGGGGAAGCGTGACCTGCAGAGCCGGCTGCAGCGGAGAGGAGGGGACTGCTGTGCCTCCTGCGGCACTTTTGGAGCAGGACAGTCCCTTTTTGCTACTCTCTGCCTGCCAAAATTTCCCCCCCCCGGCTGAGTGCCCCATCCATAACCCTGGCCACAAAGGTGCCATGTGCCTGGGGCTGGTGGCGTTCCTCTCCTTCCCCTGCCCACCACTTCTGGGGGGATGAGGGGTGGTATCCCCAGGGCTGAGCAGCCCCTGTGCTCCCTGAATCCTCAGTGCCCCTCCTTTATTTCCCCATCCCATGCCATGGGATCTGGGGATGCTGCAAGTGCCTGGGGCTCCCTGTGGCCATGCAGGGGCTCAGTGACCCCCAGGGCTTTGTGCTCACCCCTCTGCGTGCTCCCCCAGCCCTCTTGCTTGCTCACTCACTCCAAGGAACTTTCCTAGAAATTGCAGATTTTATTTTTAGCTGCAGCAATGCCAGGCGGGGTGTGGAGGCAGCGGACAGGAGGCCCCCATGCCTGCTGGGGGTGAGCTGAGGCTGGTTTGGGAAGGACATGGGATGCACGGTTTGGGATGTATGGCAGGCAGAGGCTGTATGGGGTAAGGCAGGGTGTGGGGTGAGCTCTGCAGTGGGGTTTTGGGGTGACAGTGCCCCATTTCCTCAGTTCCCCATTTTAGTCCCTTCCCTCCGGGGGCCATGGCGGGCAGCAGGGGCAATGGGACCAGTGGGGACAACAGGGCTGCCAGGGATGGTGGGGACAGCAGGATCGCTGGGACCGCTGGAGGCAATGGGACCACTAGGGACACGGTGACACCGAGGAACCCCCCAGCACGGGGACAGCCCGCCCTGACCCCTTCCCACCACGGCAAAGGCGTTTGGCATTCCCCGCTGTGCCCAGGCGAGGGCATCCCCGGGGCAGGGAACGTCCCCGGGGAGGGCTGGAGCCCCCCCAGGGCTGTCCCTGTCCCCACGGGGATCCCCGGTGTCCCCCCCCGGCGCTGACCCACTTGCCGGGGCCATCTGCTCCCCGCCAGCAAAGCGGATCAGGCGGGCGCGGTGGCAGGGCCCGGCCTCTTTTCCTTTTTTTCCCCTTTATTTCCCCCCCCCCCTTATTTTCCCCCTTTCC
>VXAV01007674.1:181647-260389 GCA_013399715.1 Alectura lathami | reverse complement strand
CCTTGCTGCACGACACGTGCCCTCCTGCAGCTGTTTGGGCTGCGGCAGCCTGCGAGGTGCCCAGCCCGACGCGGAGCCAGGCCGTGCTCTGCACTGCACAAGCCACAGGAAGGCAGAGCCTCACCCTGCAAAGCCACCAGCGTGCTGCACGGGGCACACGTGGCAGGAAATGCAGCTGGGGTGGCAGGGCTCAACGCCAGGGCAAGGTGCTGGGCGTCCTGGGGCAACGATGCTTACTAGGACAGGGGGATGAAATGGTAGCAGGGCCCAGAAGGTCTTGTGGAAGGGGGATAGAGGGGCTCAGCTGTGCCCAAGGGGTGTTTCACCTGGGCATGAAGGGGAACTGGGCTCCCTGGGATGGACACATCCATGTCCATCTCCCACTGGGAAGCTGCGACAGGGAGCAGGTGGCTCAGGAAGAAATTCCTACCTTCTCCCCTGCTTTTTTTTTTTTTTTTTTTTCACAAAGTTGATATGTTGGCAAGGGTGAAATCATTCCTCAATTAAAATAACCTCACCCCACCGCTCCAAGCTCCTTCACACATGTATTAACACCAAACTGGCACAGTCAATGGAAAAGGGCTTTGTGTTTTGGACGTGGAACTGGCTCAGCGCTCGCCACGGGCCTGGCCCCAAACCCACTGGTGGAGCTGGGTCTGGGGCTCCCCTGACTCTGTCCTGCTGCAGGGCCTCTTTCAGCAGCTTGCCCTGCCCCAGGATGTGCCGTGTACCAGGTACCTGCAGCGGTGCCAGTAAGTGAGGTCGGCCCTATAATCTGACCTCATTTAGGAGTTGTTTCAGCCATTGGGATTAAATAGAAGTGGTGCTGGTAGGACCATGGTGAGCTTGCCCCATTCATTTACCTGTCCCATGGGGTGAGGACGGCTGGGGGCTGTGTTGGGGTTTGAGGAGTGGACCTAACAGCCTGACTTTGTATCTTCTAAACAAACATTTCTGCTGCTAAAAGCACCTGGTGCCTCCAGTCAGCGATGCTGTGCATGCCCCGTTACTGCCTGCTGCTTCATCCCAAAGAGGTATGCGAGGCATGAGTGAGACCACCAAGAAAAAACACCCCAAACATGTCTACAACATGGCTCGACTGCCCACTGGTGCTTGTAGTTTTGATTTAAAAAGCATTTAACATTTTGAGCACTTGATGGAAACGATTAACTTTTCCCTCTCTGCCATTTGAACTTAATGTAGGCACCTTTCCCCCACGTCTTATTTACTCACACCTTGGCGAGGAATTAAGCAATGCTTTCTGTGAGTTCTAATCTTTCCCATTCTCTCTGCGGCTCCCATATAAAGGGAAAAAAGGAAATATGTTGTCTGGAAGAATTTTGAAATGATGTTTCTTTTTTACTTTTTTTAGGCTCTTGATGTATTTTTGGCTGGAGGGACTGGCATGGGGACTGGTCTAAGAATACACACTACAGAAAAGCAAAAGGATACTGGCTGTATCTGCATTAACAGCACTCCTTTATACTTTTGCTTTTTTTTTTTTTTATGCTCTATTAAAATAATGGTAATTTATAGCGATAATTAAGACATATTAACTGTAAAAGGAAAATTGTATTATACATTAGTGCTGATTCTTTCAGTTCTTATAGCGAGCAGTATCTAGGTAGGCGCTGACTGCCTGTGCAGGTGCTGTGGAGCACCAATTGCTGCCCAGGAGTCTGAGGCGTGTGGTGCTGTGGGGAACAGGGAGGCACCAGAGGTAGCTGAGGCAGGATGAAATGATGCACTTGGCCATGAACGGTGGATATCAGTGACATCCGAGGGAATAAAACTGTGCAGTGTCTTTAATGACAGCAAACAGGCTCGGAGTGAGAGGAAGGATGAAATTCCCTGTGCTGCACCAACGTCTCAAGAGAAAACCCAGCAGAGCCTGTGCCGCAGGGGATGACACAGACCTGGACCTGGAAAGGGATGGAGAGGAGCTTCCCAGCCATGGAGCAAGGCCAGGAGATTCCTTTCCAGCCTGACATTATTATTCATGATTTAACTTGAGTCAAAGCAGTGACCGCAGAACCCAGCCAGGCCTGGGTGCCCCTTGTGCTGAGCTCTGAGCAAACACGGGCAGCTCGTGAAGAGCTTGGGACCTAAGAAAGGCAGATTAAGCTTCAGGCTTAGTGCTCCATGTATGCAATTACAGCGCTGTTGGAGGCAGTAATAAAATCCTGTGCAGAAGTGGGCACTTTGAGGAAGATCCACCGAGTTGGGGCTGCATAGTTCCAGGCTTTCCACCTGCATGTTGGTGGACGAGCTGCAGCTTTAACCCCATCAGGCCTCTCCTTTTGCCATCAAATCCCCCCTCACTCTATTTCAGAGCACCCTATTATTTTTGGTGGCAGCTGTAACCTTGGGGAACCAACCCACCTTACGCCACGAGGATCCCCGCAGCATCACCCACCTCCTTCAAAGCCCGGAGCCCTGAGGTTGGTGGGAGGAAGGAGGGCAGCCCCAGCAGGTAATCCAGCCCCATAAATCCCCGGGCTGCGGTTCCCACCCCGCGCTGCCAGGGGAACGCGAGCGGTGCGGCCGGCACTGCCAGCAACCAGAACGTCCCCCAAGCCTGCAAGGCTTATTATGCTTCTTTTAAAGTCAGTGCCAAGAAAAAGGGTCCGCGCAACCTCCGAGTGAGGCTTCATAAGCTCAGTTTTATGTTCGGCTAATTTGGAGCCAAACCATCAAGGATTTTGCATAGAGAAATACCCCATGGAGCATCACAGACTGGGAAGAAAATATATTAAGGAAAGGGAGGACTGATAATTTTATGGCTTTCCTTGAAGTTAGGCAGTAAAATGGGCTTTATTTAGCAATTTCCTTACTTCTGATTGCAATTTTGTTACCAGTGTAATGGTTTTAGATATAGTTTTCTGTGAATGTGGAGAAACTTTAGACGCCCAGGCTTTGTGCACCGTGCATAGCGGTGCCACACTGCTGGCTCCATGAGTTGCCCACAGCATAAAATATTTGATTTTGGAGCAGAACGCTGGGCAGGACGTGATGGTGGCACTTAGTTCTGCTCTTAAAACCATGCTCTGAGCCTGTGTGGCTGGACAGCCCTGGGAAGGAATGCTAGGAACAGTCCCTTGAAAACCAACTGCAAGGCTTGATCCAGGCTCACGGATGAGGGACATACCGATTTTTTTCAAGGGTGGAGTATTTCTAATTTGATATACATTTAAGAGCCCTGATTTTTACAAGTGAGGTGATCATTGTGATCTCAAAGCTCATCTTCCAAAACAGAAGCTATTCAAATCCCTCGTCCCCGAGCCTTTTGGCCAAAGCACATGTGCAAATCCCATCCAGAATTTCTTCGATGGGATTAAGATAAACCTCTGCCGTGTTTGCGCCTCACATGAACAGTTATTTTTCAGCAAGGTTCAACTTTTAAAAAACATATTTTACAATGTAATAATTCACACCCACTTTGGGAAATCACTTATGAAAGGAAAATTAAATGTGGCCAGGCATTAGCAGGAGCACTGCTGGTACATGCAACACATCTAGCTGTTGAGGGCCGTGATTGCGGGTGCAGGAGAAGAAGATGCCATCACGACCTTGGCAGTTTGTTTATTAGACAATAAATCATGGACGTTTCTTCTTCCAGCTATAACTGGTCTGAGGACTTCAATATAACCTTAAAAGCCTTTTCTGGGGTTTCGAACAGAATTTAAACCTCTTCAGTGCTTGGCACCATTTACGTAGCTTGAATGAGAAAAGGGAAAACAGCATGGGAAAAGAAAAAAACGATGCAGAAAAGAGGGACAAAAGGAGTTTTCATTCTGATGGCTGCATGTCCTTTTCAGAGGGCTCCCTCCTGGTGTCACAGTGCACTTAGGGCAGAGAGGAGAGAACATTTCATGTTTTTTATGCCCACTTTGTTTATGCACCTCGTGCACAGACAGCCACTAACCATTGGACTCGACCTGACAGCCTCCTGGGTGTCACCAGGCTGCTAGCAGCAGAGGAAGGGCTGGAAACAGGGCAGAGCTAAAGTGGTGAAGTTGTCCCCAAGCAACTCCTGCTTGCTCTCCCGCTCTTGATGCTCAGTGTGAGCGGAGGTGTGGGTCTGCTCTTCAGGTCCCCACCTTCCCTCCCTGCTCCTGATCAGCAAAGTGGCTTGGGGATAGATCCAGCCAAAGGCTGTGAGCTGGAGGGAGCAGTGTTGCTTTAGGCTCGCTGCCTGCGGGGAGACATATCAGGAGAAATAAGGCTGAGCCTGAACCAGGGCTGAGCAGCATCGGAGCGGGCTGGGAGGCTGAACTGCAAAAATGAAAGCAAGGAATGTAATGGCAGTAAAAAAGAAGTTAAGGAGAGAGCAAAAAAAAAAAGAGGAAATAAAAGTGATATGAACGGCTAGAAAAACAGCTACTTCCAAAGATTAACCTCTGTTGCTGTGTTTGGACATCACACTGAGTTAACAGCAGTACGTGGTGAACACATGTTGTGGTGGAAGGGGATATGTAATTTCAGAAATTATCTGCAACCTCTCAATACCAAAAATATTCTAGCAAAACATAATTTCTGTGTGTGCAAGCCCCCTCGGAGGGGTTTGTTCCCCTTAGCACACTAAATCAAGAGGAAAAGCCCCAAAGCAAACTAGTGGGAGGGCAGAGCCTGCTTTGGCAGCAGGGGAGGCTCTGGGGCTCAGCTGGCAGCTGGCCTTGGGTCCCAGCCAGGAGCAAATATGGGGCAAACTTCCCTCTGTCTGGGGCTGCTCCCATCTCTGACACGCAGAAGCACAAAATCCTGACAGTTCTTTAAAATAAGGAGTTTTTTCCTCTTTGCTGGTTGTCTGGATATTCCTGGGGATTGCATTCTTCCACAAGTCATTAGTTTCAGAGTGCAGGGTCACAAAGAGGCAGCCTGGACCTTGATTTCTGGGAACATCTTTATACGCTTGTTTTCACACCTATACAACAACATAATTTTATCTATCCATCTCTTATAGTGCTTCCTGATATTCAGAATTATCAACACTACCCATCACTCACTCCTGTGGTTTCCAGATTTCAGTGCCATTATCAGTTCTTAGGACATCTTTCTGATATTACAGCTACACTGATATCAGTGTTTTTTTTTTTTTTTTAATTATTTAAACTCTTCAAAAATTCTGTTGAGATATGCAAGGCCAGCTGAAGGGAAGCAGAAGATTAAGCTGGAGTTATATCATTTCTAACTTCCTGAGTGGACAAGTAAGGAAAGGCAAAAACCAAATTTGTGTGGAAGGGCAGGACATCTGCTTTTTCAATTGTTCACTAACGAGCTGGGGCTGTGCACCACTTCTCAGGCATCCAGGCTGCCCTGCCCAGTTGCTTTCTCCCTGGGCTTGCACCAGGGTTTCTCCTGCTTTCGGATTTGCTGCTGATGTTTGCATGCTTCACGTGCTTGCTGGTCAGGGATACGATGGGACTTAGGTGGGAGGCAGGAGAGAGAGCATTACTTCGTGCAAAAATAAAGAGATTGGGAGGGTACATCCTACCCCTTCCCTGCTCATGCTGCTCAGCTGGGCTCAGTCACGAGGAAGCTGCTCCTCTATTTTGGGAAGAGCTGCTGATAGCTTGCACCTGCTGCAGGCTGGGTGTTGGTGCAGGCAGGAGAGGACCCCATAGCACCTCAGCGCTGCAAGTGCTCTGTCTTTGGGCTTTAGCACATGTGAGGCTGCTGCTTTGCTGCCACAGTTTCCTCTGTTCTGCCCATGCTTGGAGCTGAGGGTTTTCATCCACGTGGTGTGGGAATGCTGATGTATTTGATGGTGTGGTTTGAGCTGTAACAGCACTCTCGTGGCGTCACCTGAGCCCTGGCATCAACGACGCGCTCTTTGCACTGGAATTCAGGTAAGGCCTACAAGAAATGAACTGATATGCTCTTGATGAACATGATAAGTATGTATATTTTTCTGCAGTTTTCACTTACTTAGTGTTGCGTTTGCTGTTGTTGATTTTTCAGTGTTTCTTGCAACATCTGGAAGAAATGGGGTACTCTTTTCCCCTGTGTGCTTTTCAGATGAGGCTGGAGGCTAGGTGGGGTGCAGGACAGGCTGTCTGTTGGTAGCATGGTTTCCTTGTCCACAGTTAAATGCTGTGGGAACAGATGTTAGCTGCCATGTCTTTTTCTACTCTCTGCTTAAGTCCTGAGTGTTAGTGCCTGTATTTTCTCTTGCAGTGCCTTGGTTGTGTCGTGTTTTGTGTGATTCCCTCCATGCATATATTAAAATACAGGAGAAAAAGGTTGCTTGTGTTTGGCTGTAGGTTCAGTTCAACATTAGCTAGCAGCAGAAGCCAGTGTTTCTTTAGTTTTGTGGACAACAGTGCCTGAGAAGGCTTTGAGGATGCTCTGAGATCAGGCGTCTTGTGTTGTGCTGGGCACTGGGCGAGCTTTGCCTGTTGCACTGCTGGCAGGGCAGTGGTAGAGCAGCCCCATCGCACTCAGGTTTGGTCAATAAACAAGAAAAGTTGCGCTAGTGCTGTAGGAATTTCTCCCGCAGCCAGACCACATCTGGGGCTGGAGCTGTGCTGGTGGGGTTGGAGGTTTTGGAGGAGCATCCTCTGCAGAGCAGGAATCACCGAGTGGGCTCTGCAGCTCCTTGTGCAGCCCTCAGTGCTGGCTGTGGGGGTTTCCTGTGCCAAAAGCTAGCAGTTCCCATTTGGTGGGAACTGTGGAGCCAGCTCTGCTCTGAGCAGTACCAGAAGCAGGAACCCGCACACATTGTCCATTCTGGTGGAAAACGTGGTTCTGGCTGAGTTGGGCATCACTGGCAATATAGAACTGTGGATCTGCTTGTCTGATGTTAACAGATGAAACATAAGTGAGTTCCTGTGCTCTTTGCTGGTTCGCTAATGGCACTTGTTTATAAGTACTTTATGTTAACAGCTATTTGATGGTGCCCATTAGTTTTTCCTGGGGTAATGCTTTATAATATAGTGAATGCTAGCCAAAAGCAATAGTAATACGATAAACAAAAAATCCAAATGCTGGGTGAGAAATGTAATGGAGAGAGGGCTGAGCTCTGGTGGGAGTTTGGTTTAATCTAAAGGTTAAAAAATGTTATAATTTGGGTTTAAGTAAATTGGCTTTCTAGTCCCAGAGGTCTCGCTCTTGTAATTCTCATGCTTCCAAAGCTTCCACTAATGCCGATGGGAGCCTTGGGCGCACAAGAAATGCGGGTTCAGGTACTAAAGTTACAGATTGGCTTGGACCAAAACCCCTAATCCAAATACCTCCAGCTTTTGAAAGCATTTGCCAATTGGATTTGAATCTGGACACAAATATTGTGGCTTGAGCTCATCTGAGCTCACTTACATCTGTGTAAATCTGTAGTATGGCCCCGCTCCAGCAAAGCACGTAAATATGTGCTTAATTTGACTTCAAGGGGGCTATTGTGCGCTTAAAGCTAAGCATGTGTTTAAGTGCTTTGCTGGACTCAAGTCCAAATTCATTGAAGTCAATGAAATGACCGAAAACACCGAATAGTGCAGAGCAAGTGAGATATGAAATGAACCAAAATGTTTACATTTCTACCTGGAAATGAGCACTCTGTTCATGTCCTACGTATCCTACATGCGCTTTGTGTTTTCATCCATCTGCACATAATGTATTCTTTATGGTAACCTGTCCTTTCAATACAGTAAAGAAGAAATATACTTTGAATTTTCCTACCCTATTACTCATATTTCATGAAACGTGTTCTTATGCCAAGTGTCTGTTTATATATATTTATACATGTTGTTTCTTTATTGGTATTGGCAAGATACAAAGAGGGGAAAAAAAAAAAACAACATTTTACAGTTAAAAACTTGTAAACAGTTTTATCCCTCATTTAAAATATTTTTAAAGGGTTTACCTGCCATGGTCAAGTTACTTCAACATATTTTCACTTTTGTTATGTGAAATACAAAAAATACTTGTATAGGTTTGGTTTCACCTGCAAATGTTGCACTTGTTTACAATGTGACACGTGAATGTGCCTTTACACTTAATAATTAAATGCTACGTTTGTACTTTAAATCTCATATCTAGTGGTTACCATGCTACCTAAAGCTGTGAATGAATACTTTCATGTGAATGTGTTTATGCTGGTAAAAAAAAAAAAAAATTGCATATCGCTTTTTTGACTGCTGCAGCTTGTTGCAAAGAGAACACAAAAGAGTTAATTGAGCCCAGCCCTGTAAAGGTGGCACAGGCATGGACTGGAATGGGGAATTAAGAAAAAGAAAACAAACACAACAAGAAATAGCACTTGTGTCTGTGTGTGATGACCACAACGCAGACAAAGACGAACTGCATGTTGCGAATGGCTGTAGCTTATTAATGAGGTAATAGAAGCAAAATTAGGTATCAGTGGGGTTTGGCTCTGAATGAAACAGAGATCTTTTATCTCAGAGTGCTCTGTGGAAGACTCATGAGCTGTGATCTGGTGGTCGAGGCTGTGCCCCTCTTGGTTATAGGAGCCAACTGGTGCTGTTTGAACTCTCCAGTGTTTCCCACTTGGGGGAACCAGATGTGAGTCCAGCAACTGGCCGGAGATCAGGAAAATAGTTGCATGGTAATTGATGAGGAAGGATGCTTTGGTGTGTTTATTTTTGAATGTGAAGAATATTTTGCACTTTGTTTCTGTGCCTGGAGGGTAGGTAACAGTTTTGCTCCCAGCCAGCACTGGGGGAGCTAGTAGAGGATGCTGATACCTTGCAGAGAGCAATCAGCCCTGCTTGGCCCATCCGCAGCCCCACTGCGAGGTGATGAAGCTCCCATTAACTTTAACGATGTGGAATTGACCCTGGATAGGTAAGGTTTCCCTTTCAGAAAAATCACTATAGGCTTCAGCCGCACCATAAACACATTCAGTGGTTTTGAAGTGATTCTGTTACAGCCAAACCCTGAATTCCTCCTCCAGTGTGTGTCTGGGTGAGGACTGGTTTCAGCCCCTGCTCTGAGCACACCCTAACAACTCAGCTGATGGCGTTGCTCCCAATTCCCTTTGCATGGCAGCATATGCCCTCTGCAGTTTGCCTGGGGGGGAATGAAGTTGCCCTGCTTCTCCTGTGCCAAGGGCAGCCTTGTCACTTTGACTCTGTCCCACCTGTGAGCCCTGATGCAGCACCCTCAGCTTAGGAGATGCCTTATAATTCTCGGTGGCTTTTGTTACCTGCTACGGGGCATGACTGATGGTGTAAGGTAAAGAATGGGCATTGGAGGAGTGGGTGATTAACAAAAACATCCTTCTGTGCTTTCTGCTCAGCTTCTGTGACTGGTGCTCTCAGAAGCCAGGCAGATGTGATTTGCAGCCCCTGGATCACAAACACGAGGGCAGGGTTTCTTGCAGCCTGACAGTCCCTCACCTCCCCAGTCCTTCCACGTCTGGTCTTGTGGCCTGCTTTGCTGTGATGTTTCTGGGCTGTGGTTCATTTTGTGGAGCCTGAGAGTGGCCTGGTGCAAGTGCATTGGCAAAGTGAGCCAGCAATAAACTAACACTGTTTGCTGCTGCCTTGTCAATGGGTCAAGCTACGTGTCCCATCCAGACAGGGTGTGTAGCAATTCTTGCTTTGGCAAGGGAAGACTTGTTTTGTTTAGCACTGGGGAAACAATATGCATAAACAGTAATGCTTGAACCTAAACACTCTTGTTGTCTTTATGCAGAGTTGTTTTACGACAGGTATTTCTTTTTTCCTGAAGGACTGGAGTCCCAGCCTGCAGAATAGCTGCCGTTGAGTGGAAGCATTCCTGCTATTTTCCCTTGATTCAGAGGAAGCAATGCACTTGTTGTGTTACCTTGGTGAATCCAAAGTGGTTTTCACTTCCCTTAATTAAGCCTCCTTCGGAGATGGCCCCTCCAAGGTAGAGAGCAGAATGCGCTCAGGAGCACTGCTGCTGATTTGAATTCCTAAATTCCTTTCCTTGCAAACTTCAAAGGCGAGCATATTGCTCTAAGAGGCACCAATTATGTAAACCCTGAGCTATTCAGAGTGTTCCATAATTATTTATTTCCAACGACAGAGTTTTTAACCCAAACTAGACAGAAAACTGGCATTTCTCCAGTTATTAGATTCTATTGAAAAGGTATTAAACAATGGGCAGTGTAACAGGGCAGATCAGTGTCCCTTTATCTTCCTGACCTGGCTGTGTGTCAGAGCTGACCAAAATTACTTTGATTTGATGGCCATTAAAGGTCATGAGCAGAATGGGATCAGATGTCTCAGCTGAGGCTGAAGTGCACAGCGTTATATATTGATAGTAATTAAGTTGTTTCATTTAAGAAGTGCCATCAGATTTAAAGGCATTGTTACAGTACTGGGGCAGGGAGGAGGAAGGAGGCAGTCTGGATGGAGGCTGAGGGAGAGAGAGAGGCTCTGGAATGAGTGAAATATGTCCCCAGAGTAATTTTTTATTTTATAAACTGAATGCAAACCTGATGGAGAACTATGGAAATGAGCAGTTGTGCTGGATACATACACACACACTCTCTCAATATTCCTATACTGTGGGTAATGAAAAGTGCCTTCAGGGATAGGGTGGCCTTACCATTCATCAGTGCCATAGCCTTAAGTGGGTAATAACTAAGAGCTCCCGTATCTAGTGTGTATATAAATTCTAGCTCCTCAGTATATTTGCTGCAGACCGTATTTAATTTATACAATTCCTTAGCTTTAAAGCTGTCAATTGATAACATTCAATCTGTGAGCCTGACTGATAAAAGGGAAGGGAAGAAGTGCTCTCTGGTGGCTACAGTAGTAGTTGTAGGGCCCAAGATCCCATGGGGAGCAGTGCTCCACCTGGGCTTTGCTCTGAGTCAGAGCCATCCCCTTGGCTTTCCTCTTTGTATCTTGGGGATGTGTGTTGGTCCCTCCATTGTGCAGGTGTTGTGTGTGTGATAGTCAGCAAACAGCAAACTGGCTTGAGGATAAAGCTGTCCTTTTTGCTTTCATTGGGGTGGGAGTGACCTTGGCCCTGACCCTTGTGAGGTTGGGAGATTCTGAGAGTGCTTCAGGTGATTCCACACGTCCATGTTGTAACAATCACTGGGTTTGGGAGTAACAGTGGTGGAGCTGTCTGGATTTTGGAAGGAGTGAGATAGGAAGGAAACCTCCAACACAGCAAGATAAAGGGCGGCTGGTAAGTGAGGGCTCTGCGGAAATCAGCTGTCCCAGGGATGTTGTACTTGGCCAGTGCCTGCAGATGCAAGAGCTGACCCAGCCCTCAGGCACAGCAGCAGTGGGGGTACGAATCTCCGTGACCAAATTACCTGTAGCAGCCGAAGGTTTTGCTCATGGCACTGAGCACAGAGGTGGATGGGGCATGTTGCAGGTGTGTGCGATGTGGTGGGGCAGCTGCTGGTCAAGGTAGAGCTTCCATAGAGCTGTGCTCAGCATGCCCCAGTGTATGGATAGCACATCCTGCTGATAGAGAGTCCTGGAGGTTGACCTGGCTTTCTGGGTAATTTCTTCCTCTATTTGGGAGTCTTAGAAAAGTGATGTCTTGCTTGTGGAAGATTTTTTTTAAAGTAATTTAATTTATTGATTGGAAGGGAACAATAATGGAATTGGACGGGATGCAGGGCTTATTGCTTTTGTGACAGTCCTGCAATTGGGTGCTGTGGGGCCTGTGCAGTTTTCAGAAAAGCAGATCCCACCTGCCGTGATGGTTGGGGTAGCCAAGTTATCCTTTGAAGACTAGCTCTGCCACCTGGCTTCCAGGATCCACCGGGAACTCCACACAGTGCCTTGAAATGCAAGTGGATAAAATTATCTGTAATTCTGAGCTGTGTTAAAAGTCACCCACTGCTGAGGTGGCAATGCCATGGCCAATGTTAGGTCAGAAGGAAGAGCAATAACCCCCTAGCAGCACCTGCAGGAGTGGGACTAGGGTTATTAGTGTTGCTAAAATAATTTGTCAGGAGACAGGGAGATACATGTTGAAGAGCAGTTGCGCTGGGTTTGGGTTTGCTGTGGGCTTCAATTCAGGAACGTGGTAGTTTTCTTTTTTTTTTTTTTTTTGCATAGCAGTACCCCAGCAACCCTCCTCACTGGGGAAGGAGCACTATGTGCAGAAGTTCTCCTGTATCCTCTGTGCGCTTCTCCAGACTTCTACTGCTCCCTGTATCTGTGACCCAAATGCTTCGAGCTGTCCATTTTTCAGTCACCACTAGGCACCATATTTGAGCAAAATAACTCAATTAGAAAAGGGTCCTGGCTTAATCAATAAGCAAGCATTGAGCAGAGATAAATAAACCCGGAGCAGACCTCTCGAAATNAATGATTTAGCAACTATTGGACATTTAGCAAAGAAATTTTTCAGCTGGCTCCTGCTTTGCCCAAACTTTTTCAGTGGGAGAAGGATCTGCTGAGAGAAAAATTTGAAATGGCCCAAACAGCATTAAAGATCTTGTGAGCATCCAAGGTGGGAAACAAAAAGAGGGAACGTTTGCCAAATAAGGGCTGCAACAGGTCTTGGAAGCCGGAGGGCTGCGATGGAAATAAACCTGTCAAAAGCTAAACAAAACGCGTAGCACCCCAGCACAAAAGAAGGAAGGAAGGTGATTGCTACGAAAGGCTCCTATACCCTTCTAAGAATAAGTCTTCCAGTATATGGGTCAGGAAGCAGTGTGGCTTCAGCCTGGATGCCTGGGGAAAAACAAAGCGATTGTTGGGTGGTATGTTAATGCAGCAGGTGCAATTTTATTTAAACAAGAGGTAGCTATTGTTTTGTGGAAGTGTGGTGATTTACAGGCTCATAGTTTATCCTGGAGGATCAGGGTGTTAAGCCATGTGCGTGTATGTGTGCTTTACCCAGGGTGGCTGTTCCAAGCCATGAGGAACTTCAAGGAAAGGGCCCTGGAAGAGTGGAGAAATCAAAGTGCTGGGGTGTAACAGTGAGTTAACACGGGGACCTGGATTTGAGTGAAATGGAGATGTGGTCTTCTGCTCTTGTTACAGTCTGGGAGGATCCAGCTGACCTCGGTGGGATTTGTATGTGGGGATCTGGGACAGAACGTGGCCTTGAAGCACCGCTTGCTTAGCAAGCCATGGGAAAGATCAGGAGTTAGTGGACACTTTAATTCCTGACAACTATTTCAACACAGCACAGAAGGAAGGCTGCTGGGAGCCACGTCTTGTCCTGTTCAGCTCTGTTTTCACCTCAGTTCTACCTGAAATCTCACTGCCCATGTGCAGGTGTGGGCCCAGCCAAGCCTTTCTGCTGTTGCTGGTTATTTATTTCTGTTTATTTTCTCTCTGAAACCTGGAGAGCATCTTTCCAGAACGGTCAGGTTGTTCTTAGCTGTGCTCAGTCCAAAAGAAAAAACTGTAGGGACTGGGTAGAGTAGTGTATTCCAGCCCAGAAAAGCTTGCTCTGTTACTGTAACCAGAGGGGGTGGCTTTTCTCCAGATGAGAAAAAAGAGGAAAGGAGGAAAAAAATGTCTGTTGATGCTTCTCTTTAACTCTGCTGCAGAATGAGAGTAGCTTCACTGGGATATGTGCAATTCCATCAAGCTGAAAGCAAAGAAACCTTTAGGAGAAGCCCCAAACTCTGGTTACTCCTCTTCCAGCCTGGCAGACTCTCTCTCACTGACTGCTGGCTCCCACCACCTTTCCCCTCCCAGCGCTGGGGTCGGGGTGCTGGGCCCAGGGACTTCCCTCCTGCCCGGTTCCTTGCCGGGTCGCTAGGTGCTGAGCGCCGCGCTCTGGCCCGTGGTGGTTCTCGTTGCTCTGATATTCGCCTGGTGGGAACTCCCCCGGTGGCCGGGCAGCGCCCTGTTGTGCTGCTCATTGTCCAGCCGGGCGTCAATGACCGTCCCTTCCTCCGTGAGCTCACAGGCTAAAATTAATAACGGGATTGAAATGAAGGGTGCTTTATGAGTTAGGGCTGTTATGATTTCTTATTTTTTTCCATAGAAACAGAACACTTTATTACTTTCACTGAAGAAATCCATGTTATCAGTTTCCTTTCATGCAACAAAACACCATTCTATTCTTCTTTAATAAACATTAACTGCGCAAAGCTCGTTCTGTGCTTCGAGTGTAGAAAACCCTGCAGCAATGCCACGTATCCTTCTGCTTTTTTCCTCCTGGAACTTCCAATTCACCAAGTTCACCAAGCCAAGATAACACCATCTCGGTGGGCCAGCGCCGCGACACATTTACAGCCTCGAGCCTCTCTCTGTGCAGGCAATTGTCTTCAAACAGACAGTGCACTGCTGCGTGTCAGAGGCACAGGGCTGGATTTCCTTCAGAGAAATGGCTGAGCGTGCCACCGCTGGACCCCTGAGTGACAGCAAGGGCTTTTCAGCTTCTGTCATGATTTTTTNTTTTTTTTTTTTTTTTTTTTTTTTTTTTTTTTTTCTTTTTGAAGGGCTGGCAGTCTCAGCTATTCTCAAGGATTTGGAAAAGAGCCACAAACAGGAATTATTGAACAATTGCTCTGTGAAACTTAAGATAACAGTTTGTTCCACCACAGTGGAATTGCTTTGTGGGAGAAGGAAATTATCTTTTCAGCTCTTGATTAACATTATGTGAGAAAAATAAAATTAAAGGTTGATTGTATCTGTTGTCGGATGGAATGCATGTTCATGTGGAGGGAAGGGGGCACAGATGTTGAGGGTGACACATAGGAGATGAATGCTCTTCAGATATTAGGTTATTTGCAAATTAAGCATTTTTTTCCATGTTTGGAAAATTCCTCTGCTGCTTTATTTTTGTCAGGATAATGCTTACTCCGTGCTCAATCTAGACCTATGCTAGATCGTCAGTGAGAACGGGTATGCATCATTGTCTTGCCTACAGTAAGTTTGCAGGTGGGCAAAGATTTATTTTGGTGAAAATTAAAATTTTTTCATTATTTCCTGTGTTTTGATTCTTTTGGCTGGTTCACTTGTACACAATAACTTGCATCTCTAGTTACTCCGTCCAACAGCACACCTACCCATGGGTTTATCACTAATGATTATCCAAGGTAAACATCACTACTGAGAGCACAAGCACATTTTTATCACACCATTCCCACCCAGCTGCCTTGAAGGGAACAGGAGGGTTTTCCTGTAGCCATGCATGCTGGATCATGCTGCAGGCATCAGGTGCAGGGCTGATGCTGAGGACGTTGCTGGAAAAGGGCTGCACCTGTAGAGCAGATGCTGCACCAAAATCCTGCAGTCACATAATGCAAGTTCTACATCCCATGTGCAGTGGTGCAGCTTTATTTATTTTTATTTTTTTTTCTCTACAGGAAAGTGCCTTTCTGGGTGCTCCTGGCTGTGCTCTGTGGCTTTGTTTTTTTTCGCTTTAAAACGGAACTCCTGCTGGTGCTGGCAGGAGCTGTGCTTTCACACTGAGGGTGTGCTCTGTGTGAAATGGATGGCTCTGAAGGCAGCACGGGGCCATGCAGGAAGGTGAATTGTGCCTTCTGCAGCCAACCTGGGCTTTTCAAGAAGCTGCGACAGCCCAAAGCCCTGTTGTGGGCTCTGTGCTCACCTCTGGC
Source organism: Alectura lathami (assembly GCA_013399715.1). Lineage (NCBI taxonomy): Eukaryota > Metazoa > Chordata > Aves > Galliformes > Megapodiidae > Alectura > Alectura lathami. The sequence goes on along the minus strand of VXAV01007674.1, from coordinate 244,911 downwards.
CAGCTTCCTGCCCGCCCCGAGCCTTGCTGCAGTCTGGCCGCTCTGACACCCCACGACTTGAGGGGGAAGCTCGGAGGATGCCGAGATCCAAACATGAACTTTCTGGGCAGGCCAAGTTGCTGCTGTGATGTCTGAGCCCACTGCCTGTGCTTATCTGCACTTGCAACATGCTCTGGGAGATCAAAATGTGCCCCCTCTGAGGCAATAGGAAAGGGACAAGATGCTTCTTTAATCACGTCTGATAAATTCTCACTTGTAATGAGAGCTCTAATTAAGGGAAATTACCTATTGGAAAGGAGTTAAAAGGGGCCCCCATACTCCTTCCAGCAAACTTAAAGACAAAAGGAAGTTTCTAACAATGGGTCACTGGAGATGCATTTCCGCTGAGGTTTAAAAAACAAGGTACTGTCTAGCTGATGAGCGGCGAAGGCGAGCAACGCTGCTTTGATGAGCCTTCTCCTGCTTCCTGATATTGTGACCCTCTTAACAAACACTGCAGACTAAAATCAGCATGCCTGCGGTATGCTGTAAGAGCAGGCAAGCTATCTGAGGAGATGCCTCACTTGCAGGATATGGTTTAAATCCTGTTTTGAATAAGGTTTACATCCTTGTCACTGAAATAATATTTTTGTACCGTGAAAATCAATGCGATGAGACAAGCAGACAGGTCCCTCAATATGTAAACAACCTATCTTTGATGTCGCATCTCTCCAACATTTTTTTTGTCCTAGGGGATGCCCGAGAGTTCAGCTGTTAAATCTTCCTTTTATTGGCATCTCTTTTTGATGCCAATAGGTGTGCACCCTTCTTGATGTTGCAGTGCTGGGCTGGGAGCCTCACGATCTGAGCCCTGTTTTGTCCTCACTGCTCTGAAGTTGGCTCTTTTGCATCCACTTGGGTGGCTTGGGAAGTTCTGGTTTTCCAGTCATCTCTGCAGCTAGAATAACAACAGGAGGGGTTCTCTGGGTGTGGGGTGGGGGGGGAAAAAAAAACAACAAAAAACAACAACAAAAGAAACAGAGGCTCCAGGTCCAAGAGTTCTGGTCACTGTGCTCATCCAGAATGAGCTTGGCATGTGTCATTAACGTGGAGTGGCTGCGTGTGGTACTCCTCACATACCTCAGATTCTGATCTCTCCTCTGCATGTTTCGGGTCTGGGATCTCGGTGTGCCCTGCCTGCAGCTGTGGGCGCTGGTGAGAAGTGATGTCTGCTTTCCTCCTTGTGTGCAAATTCACACTGAAGCAGAAGAAAGGCTGTGTGTGTCCCAAAAATGTTTACTTGCAGATAGTGAGGGTATGTTTTCAATGTCTGATGTTAGCACCAGGACCAGGTGACTTACAGCAGCTGTTTGCCACCCTCCATCAGGTTTACTGCATTCAACACACATAGCTCCAAACTGCAATTCCGAGCCCCAGAGATGTTCCAATGAACATCAAAATCGTTCAGGCTGTGCCAGTAGCCAATACAAAGAGCATTGCCGGTGGAAGCATAACTTTGCTTCATGTTATGTTTTACCTCTTTACCTTTTAATTTTAGCAAACAAAATGATCAGAAGTTTTCCCTATCAGCAAAATTTTTTGTTCTGCAAAGCCACTGCCAGCAGTGGCTTGAGCAGTGATGTTCCTTTATGCTTTGGTGTTTGTAATATATTTTTATTGTCCACTGTGTGAATGGGGTTAAGGCACACTCAGGCGCTGCAACAGGCTCCCCAGCACCTCCGTGTTGTTGTTCTCTTGAGAAAGAGGAACCTGGGACACACAGAAGGGAAACCACTTTCCTAGAGGGCTTGGAGGAAAGCAGAGGCTGGAGCAGGGGTGGGGTGTGTGGTTTGGCCTGTCCTTGCCCCATGAGGGGCTGGGGTTGTGGAGGGTGACAGGGCACTGGCAAATTCCAGGGACCTTTGAAGGGGTGCTGGCCTTTCTGATTGATAGCCTGCTTGATTTTCCAGGTACCACTAGAAAATAATGGGAGCACCCTCATGAATGTGAAAACAGAGGTGCTGTGTCAGGCCACAGGTTTCTGCTGCCCAGTGTCCCATCTCCTGCGGTGTGTGGCCAGAGCAGGACATGGGATGGAAGGTGCAAGTTATGGGACATCCCAGGAAGCTCTTCTGAGCTGAAGTGTCTCACACTGGTCACCCCAAACAGGTTTCAAAGGACCATATCCAGATGGCTTTTGAAGATCTGTAAGGAGGAAGACTCCACAGCCTACTTCCAGTAAAATCCCCTTAAATACACTACGGAGTAAATTCCCCTGGATTGTCAGGTGTTGGTGACATTAGGAAGCTGCAGCAATGCTAGCCTCTTATTTTTAAAGGAATGTTCCCAACACTTCACCTTCCTAGAGCTGCTACCTATGCAGGGAGCAGCCTGATGCATGCAGGAGGTGGATGCTTGTGTGAGCAATGTTCATGTAGATGGATTACTGGTGTAATTTGAAAATTGGTTTGTTTTATACCAGCTTCAGTTTCAAATAGGAATGATTAACCAAAACAGGAGCGCACGTGTTACTCACCTTTAATTACTTTTGCAATACATCATGGGATTTGGGGGAGCAGAAAGCTGTGCTGTTTTCCAGCACGTTTGCCTCGTAGCATATGGTCCTAGGGAAGTGGTTGTGATGCAGTGCCCCAGGCAGCATATGGCCACGAAACCACCCTGAAGGCAAAATGCGGGCAGCGACCAGCCCAGGGCCCCTGAGGATCTCATGTCCCTGCCAGGCAGCAGCACCGGGCTGTGTGTGTCACCGTCACACTCATCACTGTGATTTTATATTTGGTTTGGGATGCAGGCATGAGGTTCTGGATGTAAAAGTCAGAAGAGATATGGTTCCTGTAATGTCTGCAGAGATCCTTGTGTCGATAAGGTCAGCAGCAAGTTAATAGATTTTTATCTTCTCATCACACAAACTTAATATAGTGCAACTGTTGAAGGGGAGGGGAGAGACCTCCCTGCTGCTATTTCCTGATGTATATTTTTGGGGGGGTTGAAAGACAGGGTGTGCCTGAAAAGCCCCTTTTTTTTTCAATGTGAAAATCAATAGCTTAAAAATTCTAACAAAATACTCAAATTCGAACCAAAGGCTGAATGCTGTGCAGCCACCGCGGTTAAAAGTAATTACAGCGGGGGAAGAGGAATGAATTTTCCCATGGTGGTGATGGAGCAGTTGAGAAGGGGGAACGGTGATTTCTCACCTGCACTCCCCACAGCACCAGGCTGCTTTTCCCTGTGCACCACAGAAAACCACGAGAGGACCAGGACCACAGGTTTATGCTACAAAATTAGCCGTAAGGGTTGCTCAGCTCTGTTCCTAAATCAAAGTATGTAGGGGAGCAGAGTCTCTGAGGGCATGCTCACAACACCCCAATCAAGGGGGTGAGAGCCTTAATGAAAGTATGGGCTGCTGCTAAGCTGGGGACAAGGAGACAGGGACAGAAAGATGCTCCAATGTATTTTGCTATGAAAACTTGCTGTTGCTTGCATTGCAGCCACCGTCCAAGTGAATGGATGGAGGAGAGGGGCTGCTCCTGGGGCTGAAATACGGCATCGCTGTCAGGGGCGAAATCCATGGAGGGACACCGGCGGGTCACGCTGACTAGTAGGGCTCAGCGATCAAACGTGTCACACCTGTCTTGGCCACGGGTGCAGGTGTTCTAGGTCAGCTCTCGCTGTGGTTATCAATCGCTGACAGTTGACAGTTTAATTTTACACCACAAGTACCTCATTACTTGTGTAGGCACTTGAAGAACATGTGGGCACTGGGTTGGATCAGTGATCAATGACAAAGGTTGCGCAGGGTGCAAGTGGTAGCAGTAAAAGTGAAGGTCTCCGTGCATGAGTTGGCAGTGGTGGGGATACATGACAAGGGGAGTTTAGCTGACAAACAGTCTGTCAGGGCTGGAAGAATGGAGGCTCGCCGGAGAGCTGGCGCTCCATTATAAAATACAGCTCACCATTTAGAAAAAAAAAATAATGGGGGGGGGGGCTGGCTTTGAAAAAGTGTTTAAACAAATTTAATGCATGTGGGGGGCTGTAAATTTTTATTCTACAAGCGTTTATTCCATGACACAGGAGCATCCAGGTGTTCAGGAATTTTGCACGCAGGCACAGTGGAGATGCTGCTTTGTAGGGATGTGCGAATGCTGCTACGGGTCTGGTAAACCGATGGACATGGGCGAGGGGTGCTCGATGTACACCTGGATCTTTCCATGCAAGATCCCTCCTCCCCACCCCGATAGGAACACTCGCATTGAAAAATGCTGTGAGGCGTTTCTTGTGCTGCAGCAGGGAGAATTTGTTGTTTCAACACACCTCCAAGCAGTGCTTTAATCGATACCATCCAACTTTCTGTTGTGTTGCATGTTTTCCTCTGTGGAGTTTCTGACATTCTTTTGCATGTCAAATCTAGCAGGCGGATCGCGTCACCGGGGCGATGACTGAGGAAAGAGACATATGGCATTGGTTTGGTACAGCCGTGCATCTTGCGTTAGGATGTAAATCTTGTTTGCTTGAGAAACCGCCTTGAAAGACACTTTGCTCCAGGTATAACGTAGCCGCGTTATTGAGTGCACCTTATAATAATTGATATGGCGGGAGCAATATTAATGAAAATAATGTGAATTTCACCCAAACTGTAGTAAATAAGGAAAAGACTAATAGTCTTTGCCCTTTGCTGAATTGAACACATCTTAAAAAAAGACGCTTGATTATTTCTCGCACGCTGATTAGGTGTAGGATAACTTTGATCACATCACCTACGGTTCCCACTGAAAGGACACGTGCGGCGCGAGTCGCGTTCTTCTGGAATTGTTAAAATGATTAAACAAGCAGCTTGGAAAACACACAGCTTGGAAAAATGAGATGCACGCTCTCTGTTGGTGCTCCGCATTGATTTAATAACAGCGCTGGAAAGCCCTCAGGTGCTGGGTGTGTAGCAGAAAGGTCCCACTCCCACCCTGAGATGCTGGGAGCACTGGGTTTTGCCTGGAAGAATGGTCAGTCCTTAGCAAACACCGGTGGAAATGAATGGAAAAACCCTCCTATGAATGGCAGCGAGGGACCGGAGTCACCATGCTGGGTTCAGATACACCTGGACTCTTCAGTATCTTCTGAAGAAAATCCAGGCTTCTTCAGAGTTTAGGGTTATTAGAGCCTGTTTTTTATTTTTTTATTTTTTCTTATTCACTGTTCTCAAATATTTAACTTAACTCTGGGCAGTAGAAAGGGAAGTTTTAGGGACATGGTGTTAGTGATAAAATGATCTTTATAAAATGCCAACAGTCTGTACTGCCACAGGCACCAGAACAGCGAGCTTGCATTCAGCTCCAGACCAGTCTAACAGTGTTCAAATAAGAAATAAAGATTATTTTTTATTTTTCTCTCTTACTGTGTGCAAAACCTTTTGAGAAACTTCCTTGCCATATCCACAACAGCCTTTTTATTGAAAATAACGCCCCTGTAATATCTGGACCAGGGCCATCCTTGATAAGAGTTTGTGTCTGGGTAAACTCAGGGTATTATGGTGACCTCATAGGTACAGTCACTCTTAATAATCAAATATGGACATTGGGGATAGACTGACTGTGAATTTAATTACTTGAAAGGGGATACTTAAGGCAGCATGAAAGGAACTCAGGGTTATGATCCAAAAACACTGTCTTGACTTCTGATTTTGATTTGGGCAGTGCCATCAGTGTTAGTGGGAGGAAGAACTGTCCACAGACAGTATCTTGCAAGTACATGTAAAGTTGTCTTGAAATCAACAAATGTGAAGCCTCTTGGATTATATAGATGTATCTCACTAGCCATATGCTGAAGGCGAAGAGGAGCAGACTGGGAGTGGATGCGTTGAACCACTGGAGTGTGGAGGCACTGTAGACCGGGGATGGGAAGGAAACGTGGGCAATGAGAGGGGAAATGGGAGGAGAAAGGAGAGAAGAGCTTTTCTGTCGTTGCTTAAAGGGTAATATTGCAAAGATCCAATATGATACAAAGGTCTGTGAGGGTTGTGATGGTNAAAAAAAAAAAAACAAACCTTGAGGAGAAATGGGAGGTAAATTTGGGCCATAAGGAGAAGTGAACTGGAGCTTGGGTCACTGTTATGGTTAAATGAGAGAAAAGGGACTCTGGAGAACCAGTGGATGGAGAGAAGCACCCTCCACAGTGAGGGTGAACAGCTAGTGAAGGAAGAGACAAGGCAAAGAGAAATAACTTAATATAATTAATAATAGTAAGGGTTATTCTTACTGGACTTCAGAAAACCAAGGATTTTCTAAACAAGTGTGGGTCTACCTGTGCAGACAGGAATTGGAAGGTCATCCAGTGCAGTTGCCATAGGATAAATGAAGAACAATTTTTGCCAGAAATGTAGAATACCAGAAAATCTCTGGTATAAAGCCCCAAGTGCTGTAGTGAACTGCAGTCCTTGCAACACCACTGACTTTCCTGAGGTTTTATGGTTGGTGAGGGTCAGGGAAAAGTTTGTGTATTTAAGGAATTATTGGTACAAATGTTTCCCTTAGTGACACCAGTGCAAATCCAGGGCAATCCCACGAAAGCTGGAGGTCGTCTTGGCTTTCCGCTGGGTGCAAACACTTGGGTTTGGCCAACGGGGGTTGCTTACAAGAGCATGACCTCGCTGTGGTCGGCATTGCTGGAGGGAGTTGAGAGAAGTTGGCTCAGTCACTGCTGCGGTGCCAGCAGTCATTTCTCCAAGTGTTACTTTAAATATAGAGCATTTTCTTTTCATGTTTGTAATTCAGAGCTAAGAAGAAACTGGTCTTTCTTAACTTTGTCAAAATCTTAGTTTTTTACATTGTTTTTTTTCCTCCCTTCTCTCTTTACTCCTTCCTCCCTAAGCCACACATTTCACCCTGTGAACTGGTCAAAAATGGAGAAGGAAGCCTTCTCCAGCCTGGCATCTGGCTAACTTCCTGGGTTTTACAAAACATGCAGCCAAGCTGATTAAAGGAGGGAGGGAAAATGTTCCACGTTGTCTCCAAACAAGAGTTCTTAGCAGGGCCTCAGTGCACCCAAGTCCTCGAAGACCTTGTTTTCAATGAGCAATGCTGCAAGAGCCTTGCATGCATGGGCTGCCCTACTGCATCTCCGGCCCTTCACAGAGAGAGGATGTGTTTGGTGTGAGCTCTGGGCAGATCATGCTGGTGTCTGGCACAGAGCTGGCCCTCAGGATGTCACAGGAGCATGTGGTGGTGATGGGGTGACCCTGGGCATGAATTCTCCAACACGTTGTGTTTAAGAGGGCCAAATCCTGCACTGTCCTGTGGGTAGGTGTAGCTTTGTTGGCTGTTAAGGAGTGATGCCACTTTACACCTGTTGACAAAGTAGCCTGGTGTTTTCAAATCTCAGTTAATACATGGCAGTGGAGGGGTGCACGTGGCCCCACTGAGCTTCCCATGGCAAAGGTGTGCTGGGCACTTCTTGGGTTATATTAAACAGTTTTTTCCAATGTTTTCAGGAGAAAAATAACCCATCTTTGCATAGGACTATGTAGCTGCTTCACATGTACGCGTACCTGTGCTTTTGGAGATTTTGATTGTGCTTGTGCAACTGTGAAGAGCATATCTATAATAAAAGGCAACTTGGGGATAAAAACAGTGGAAGGAGAGTTTCAGGCCTGGTGTACAAGGTCTTCCTCTACCTTAATGCAAACTACCTGCAGCTTTTTCTGCTGATTTGCATGTAAGTAGGATTGCACTCTCTGTGATGTTATTAGGCGCTGTGTGGTCAGGCACACCTTTGTGTACCACTGCTTCCATCAGGGCTGTGGAGACCTCATGGCTCTTCTTTGCTGGGGGTGGGTGGCAATTTAAGAATATCTCATGGGAGGGGGATGATTTTCTGGTGAGTGGATAGCACAAAGGGTGCTGTGGTGGTGAGGTTTGGGGCTAGGAGGTGCAAGACCTACTTGCAAGCCCTATCTGATGTAAAGGACGGAAACGCGGTGAAGGGCTAGCAGGCAGGGTGTTGACGGTGATCACATTGAACACCAGCACGAAGCTGGATTTCCTCCAAAGATGTATGCCACCTACCACCAAATGCAAAGAGGTAATAGTCCCAGAGAGCCAGGCAGGCTGGGGACATGCGGCAGGATAGGAGGTGACATCTCGGCCCCCCACCTGGAGGATTCAGTGAGAGCTGCCCCCTCTTTGCTAGAACGTTAATGCTGCTAGCATTAAAGCAGATGGCAGAAAAAGCATTTAAAGGGTGTAATTCGTTTTCCTTAGTGCATGAAGGAGACAGGAGTCCCTGCAGGGTACTTGTTGGGGACAGGATGTGGGACTGGGGTGTGTGCTGCAAGCGCATCTGCCCTGGTGTGTGCCGCTGCTGCCCATATTTGGTGGTCTTTAATTTGGCATTACATACTCGGTGCTTGTCTGCAGCTCGTATGATTCAAAGCTCTCCATGGGGTCTAATGTACAAGGCTTGCCCTGTTTTCATTAGGTTTCCCGAGCTCTCCTCCACTCTCCCCAGTGTCGCAGCACAAAGACACTTTTGTCAGCCGATGTTGGACTCTCCTCAAAATCCAAGCACTTTCAGGAAAGGACTTGGAAGTCTATCTTCTCAGTTTCCATATCCCTTTGCCCTCTGCTCTGGCATTTGGTTTGATTGGTTGTAGCCCCCCCCCCTTTTTTTTTTCCTGCTGCTTTTTGCAAAGTTGATCTGTCTGCTCCAGTCTATCTTGTTTAAAAAAAAAATAAAAGTATGTATGTCCATCAAAAAACATGCAGCATATATTTCCGAATTATTGCATATTTTAAACCGTTAACTCCTTCAGTTCTCAGCTGGTTTAAATACCAGGGATGAAATCATGATAGGAATGTTAAAGGATTATTACTATATTTTATGTTCATTGCCACAAGTTTAGTAAGAAATTTAATCCCCCCTCCTGCACTCCCTCTCTCTGCCTCTCAAGAGAGAGAAAGAAAGGAGAAAAAAAAAAAAAAAAAAACTGGCACCAAACTTCCATTTGACTTGGCAACTTTTTTGCTAATGTGATTTGATATGCTTTACTAGAAAGGGTAACGTGCTAATGTTTCAGAAGAGGCCGATTTTCTATTAGTGAAAGTATGGTATAGAAAAGATCAAGCATTGCTGTTAAACTTCTCAGTCAATGGATTTATAGCCTATTCTAAGTGGTAATGATATAATGGAATGCAATCATTTAATATTGGAAAATATGTTTGGTTTGACGGTTCAGGAATTCCAGGAAATACTGTTATTTATACAGCTACATCTGTGCAAAAATTAAAAACAGGAAAAAAAAATTACAACCCCCCCTGGCCAGATAGTTGGAAGTCAAGTTATGCAAGATGCTTCCATAACGTATTATAAAATCATCTGTTTGATGTTTTCCTTATCTGTTTCTTCAGAATACGCATCATGACTTATGGACCCCCCTGTAGCGACGGCACAAATAGAGTGGTTGTGTACTGTTTGGTTTCACACATTTTTCAGCCAGTTTGTAGGTTACTTTTTTGGGCAGTGGTGAAAATAGCATTTCTACCTATGGGATATAATTACATTATGTTTACTACAGAGGAGGACATAGTTCAGCCCCAATGTTTCAATTAATAATGTACTGTCAGCTCTGAGGGATGATAGGAAACTGCATTGGATCAAAAATTATCAGCATCAGCTGGGGCTGCTTCTCTCTGCTTTTCCTTTTCCTCTTTTTCTTTTTTTTTTTTTTTTTTTAACATGCCTGGTATTCTCTCCATTTTTTGGAGCATAATATTTAGCTTTAAAAGTAAAATATTACTTTCTCTCTAGGCTGATTAAGTTACTTTTAAGGGTGAGAGTTGGTTCCTTACTTTATATGAGCAGATGTTAAGCTCCTTCCTTTATATTTTAACATCTAACATCTTGCATATACCTTTTAATTGTTAATGTGGTCAGGCAATAAATTCCGTGTCTTAGGGGAACTAAGAATAATTTTCCAAATTTCATTCTCTCTAGCCAGTTGCTAGGAAATGAAGCGCTTTGGTTAATAATATATTTAAGATGTTTGCAATGTCTCAGTTTAATATTTGTCCTGTATTTACATGAAATTCTCATCAAAAGGGAAAGCATAATTAAAATATATTTAGTTTTTGGTAACATTTAGCACTGGCTTGATACATACCACTAAAAATTATAAAATCATTTTGCAGACGAATAGGAAAATATTATTTGAAATCTGACAAGGTTTATTTGAAATAATGCTTGCTTTTAAAAATAACTCCTTTTAGATCTCACAGTTCTACGCTTCTTACTGAAAAATGGTTTCCCAGTAGCATACATATCCTATATCAATGTAACTAAATTTATATTGTTATAAATTTTTGAGGTTGGATTCTTGAGTTTTGAAATTAAATAACTACAGTTAACTGTATTAAGTGTAGACTTGAATTTGATCAAAAATAAGAAAAGCACTTATGACAACCTCTGTAAATGCTTAAATACTTTAGTTGTGTTTGTGAGCATGAAATTGTATTATAAGGAGCCAACTCTGAGTATATATACTCCTGTGGGACAGCTTTGACTTTTGGGAGATTAAAAAATCGTGCATTAATGAAATTCTGCAAGTTTTTTATTTAATAGATAGTGCTTTTCAGGGTATGCAAAATAATGAGGAGCAGAACACTATATGCATCTTTACGCTCACACTGCATAATGTATATAATTACTTGGAGAAACTGCTTAACTTTAATGGGGCATTTCTTGATCACATAATAGGAAAACTAACAGCTTTAATTAAGATTTATGAAGCAGAGAGGTAATATATTCTGCTAAATTAGGTAACTATTGGTGGGTAGTGTATTTTTAAGCAATTAAGGGCCCAATCCTACAGCTCCTGGGCTGCGTGAGGTGCTGCCAACTGCTGCCAGCAGTCCCTCTGCCACATGAGGAAGGGCTGCAGAGTGGGGTCCTGCTCCTGCCACTGCTTTCCTGTCCCTAAGGCATGGCAGAAAACTGCTGCATACCTGCCAGGCTCATTGCTGGTCTTAGGCTTGATTTTAGGGATACTTTTCCCTCTTCCTAATGGCTGGTAAATAAATAACCACCGGAAGGATCCCAACTGCTAAGTGATGAGTCCCACTGGCTGGGGCATCTCCAGGCAGCCCTCATCACTGCAGTGGGTACCACAAGGCTGTTTGGGCTAGCTTAGGGATGAGAAGCAAGCAGCATGATGTTTCCCTCTGAGAATGTAACAGTCCACCAAAGGAGAAGTGCAGGGGTGCCCCTGAAAGGCTGTGCATGCTGGTTCGTTGCATCTTCATGGAGCTGGAGGGGCAGTGATAAAGCCAGATGTAGTCCTTTCCTCTCCAAAATGCTCAGTTCTTCATTTTAAGTTGTGTCAGTATATGCCCAGTCTTCTCCAAACAGCTGCTGTCCACCCATCCACAGCTGGCCAGGAGAGTGCTGCCTCTCTGAGGTACAGGTACCTGATCCACAGAGAGAGACCCTGGGAGAAAAACTGTGAAACAGTTTTTGTTTTTTACTCATGGAAGTACCCTCTGAGCCCATGCAAGCCAAGGCCGTGTATAGAAATTACTTGGACTACAGCAAAATTAGGTTTGCCGCTTCTGGTGTGCTTATACTAGTTTTGTGTTTAAGACAATGTGAAAAAGCTCATTATTGAGAAGCAGTGCTTGAAAAAAGCGGCCTGGAGCACAAACCCTAGTATTTCTTTAAATATAGAGTATCTCATGATTTTCAGGTCCTTGCTCTCATAATTCAAGATTTTGGATTCTGCATGTTGGCAAGGGCGCTCCTGAGGGACTCGGAAGCATCAGCCCCATGCTCATCCTGTGCCTTTTCCACGTTTCTGCAAAAGCATGTTCTGCCTGGGAGCCCACATATCATCAAGGCAATATTTCTAATCAATTTGTCTGGGGAAACATGCAGTGCTATACAGCAGAGGATGACCGTGGGAAGCACATTTTTAAAAGTACACCCAACCAGATCAATAGACTTTTTAAAACCAAAATAAACAGAGAAAACTCACTTAGGCAAAGGATGCATAAATTATTTTTGCCCTGAGGATGCAGTAAGTTATCCGCTCTCTGTGTTCCAAATCTCTATATTTTCTAGGTCTGTATTTCATGTCTGATCACAAGAATGCCCTCTTTGACTTCACCCATGCCTGCGTTCATGCCCTTTCCTGAGAAGGGCCCATTTGTCATGTGGGGAAAGAGGGTTTAATTAACTAGGGAGAAGGTATCTAAGGTGGAAACTGTGAGCTCTGGCAAGGTTTCCATAGAAAATGCATGAAAAAAAAACATGTATAGATGATCCTAAGCTGTTTTTTTTTTTTTTTTCATGAAAAAACTCTTTTTATTTTTGGTTTCCCACTTCACTCTTCAAAATCCAAAGAGCGTCTTTTATGTTGGATTCCCATCTGTCTTACCAAGAACAAGTGAGGAATGTGCATGTACCCCACACAAATAACACATTTTTCAAATTCACTTTTTCCCCCATTTCCTCTTTCCCTCTGGGAACACAGCAAATGTCTCTGTTGTGCACTCAGAAAGGAGTCAAGGTTTTACCAGGGAGGAGTTAAGAAAAAAGGCGGCTGGCAGATCCTGTGCTAAAATTCCAAGTATTTCTTTAAAACAAACAAAATTGAAACAAACAAAAGGGAAGCTATCAAAGGAAAGTGTTTAAGTTACTGGAACACTAGGGGAAGCTTTAATTTTCATGCCAGCAGAAAAGTTGCATGCAGAAAAGTTTTATAAGAGCTTTATTTACTGTTGCACTCAATGACACAATCACTTACTAGAGAAAACCCAGCAGTCTGCAGCATATATAAGTTGTCCCCAGGATGCAGTGTACACACAAGTGCATAATGGGTCTGCATGTAGCTTTTTTCAGAGCAACAAAAAGCCCACAGGGGTTTCTTGTCAGCAAACCCACAGCTGCAATTTTGCAGAGGTGCCAGTCCGTGTCTTCGTGTCACGAGCTGCCCTGTGGAGGGCTGCCGGTTCATGCACAGGTATTTACTGTCAGTGTGAGACTTTGCAGCCTTAGTCCCTTAATTTGTAACAATTTGTTTAATTTCTCTAAGCCCTCAGTTGCTATTTAGGTACGGCTTTGCCAGGCTGTCTTCTTGTTCCTGCTGACAAAATACACCCAAAGCTGCCCAGGGACTTTGCAGGTGCCACTGTGCTCAGAGAGATGCTACTTTGAGAGAGACATCTGGCAAAGGGCTGCTTTTGCTTCTGTTACATCTTGTGGCAAAACTCTTACAAATGGGTGAAAGTAGGACGGGGCTCGCCTTGTCTTGTACGTGGTCATAGCCTGGACTTTTCTTCGGGAGGTATTTCCTAGGAAATCTAGTCTTATCTTCTGAAGCTGTGAATTATTCTTCTCTGGGCTGAAATAAGATGCTGTGGGACAAAGGGACAAGGGGTAACGGAGTGACAGAAATGGCAGGTCCTCTCACAGGGCTATGGAAATGTCGACACTTTTGCAGAAGGGATGAGAGAAGCCTTCTTTCTCTTTACATGAAAAGCATGGGGAGGAAAGGGAAAGGGCTGCTGCATTTCTATCATCCATAATCCTCCACTTAACCTATGAATTAGCCCTTGTGTGAGCAGAAAGGAAAGTTGGTGGCTAAACCATAAACCACCCCCAAAGTGGGTACAAGTCTTCCTTTTCCTGTCCTGAGCACTATGTATAATGGGCCCCTTGAATTGGGGAGATATATTAAAAAGAATCCTGGCTGGCTCGCACCATTTTCTTCCTGGCTGTGTAGATATTTGTGTAATGTTCAGTGTTCTAGGACTAGCCTTTTCAGAGCTGGTTTTAGGGTGCAGGATGCAATTTTAACCTATTAATGCTTGAAACTGCTGGCACAAATGTTGGAAGGAGTGGATTTCTAATTGCCCGTTTGTACCCGAAGTGCAAATTAGCTCTGGCTACAATGCACACTGCAGTTCACAGGGAGTGCAAAAATGTGTGCAGTTACCTATAGGTGAGCCAGAGCCAGCAAAAACAGAGATGGAGTTTATAGAGTAGAAAATCCCATAGAGAGATGGATAATTTGGCCAAGGACCCTCTCTCTGCTGAAGCTGATACCATATATTTTAAAGGAAAATATGAGAGGATTTGAAATAAGCGGGTATGAGATATTTTCCCTGTGGGCTGCCACATGGGATGAGATTCAGCTTGGCTGGCTTGAGCTGCCTCTACGCTGGATACCCAGTTAGACATGGCATCCCTCAGCAGGTGACAGCCAGAGGACTGCGGAGAGCCCATAGGTTTGGGCAGGGGGGTCGGACATGTCTTCCTCCACTGACTGCAGGAGGAGGCTGGGTACCACCCTAGACATGTGCATCCCCTAAAGCTGACTGAGATGCTCTCCAGCCACAGAATTTGGCAGCTGTGGAGATGGGAATGCTGGGATCTGCATTTGTTGTTCATTTCGTGTGATGCTGGCACCTGAAGGAGCGCTACTACCTCATGGGTCACCTTCCTACCTGGAGGTGCTCTGGGTGCTGCTCGCTTGGGCACTGGATCACTTTTGGACTCCTCTTCTGCCGAGGCCTGGCTGTATCCATGTGGGATGCAGAAGCACAGCAACAAAGATCCTTGGTCTGGCCAATGTGTATTTATTAGTGAATCCTTGAATGAAGGCAGCAAAAGGAGGGCTCCATGTCTTCTGCTCTCTTGCTGTTGCTGCTGAGTTGCACGTAGGAGGATTTCTTGTGTGCTCCTCGGTTGGCAGCTGTTTGGCGTTGGAAGCAAGGAAGGGGTGGTGGTGGTAGATTTTGTTTGTGGAGGAAAAAAAGATGAAACAGTATGTGCATCTCTTACAAGAGTAGCCATGAGTCCATTTAAGTGAATAGGCTTGTGTGTGAGCAAACTTTGCACAAAGAAACTGTCCTGTCTCTGGGCAACACCACCAACACCGCATTGTGCCATCCTTGCTGAGATGCAGCTTAGAAGAATATCACCTTTATCTGAGTCCAGGAAGGCCTTTGTGCTGAAGGAGCTGCATGTGTTTAACAGATAATAGCTCTGTGTTTGACTAGTGCCAGCCCACAATACCGCTGGCTGCGCTAAGTGACGTGCCATTTTTTATTATGTAGAAGGAAATTTTGCAAATATGCCCAAGGGTGAGGCAACATCAATAAGCAGTGAGTGAGCGCTCCATTACACTCATTTCATTTCGTAACTTCTGTTGGGTCACAGGGGAGCTGCTAAACAAAACAAAACCAAATCTCCTGTACACTGTCTATATTTAGTCCTACCAAGATTTACGTTTGTCCTAGGGACGAATAACGACGTGTCCAAACCTGGAGGCCACGGATAAGTGTGTACTTAGGCCCTGCTCCTGCAAAGGTTTGTGCGTGTTCCTAACTTTGCACACTCTGAACGCAAAGGAGCTGTGGTATAATGAGACTACTCATGGGTTGTAATGGGAACTGTCTGTAACCTGTGCAGATATTTCTTCCACGCACTCGCAGCCATCCCGCACGTACATGCGCACTCATGAGCACAATGTGTGTTTGTACTTGTGTATATTTATTCCTGAACTGAAGGAAAAATGTTGACCTTTGCCTTTGAATTGCCTATCCAAATGTGGCTAAAACAGTATCTTATATAAAATAACCTGATTGTGTGTTTCAACATCAAACAAAACTACTGGTGGTGGCTGGAAGTCCCCGTGACTGCAGCCTCTTCTCTTCCACATGGGCTCTCACCCCAGACCCTGTGAATGCTTTTCCACCAGCACACTAAAACTCATGACTGAACACCCAGCATATACTTATATTCCCTATATTGTATCCAGCAAAATCTTTTTTTCTTTGGAGAGATTTAAAATAATTTATGTGGGAAAATATGCAGATATTAGAGAAAGTTAGGAGCTGTATGGACCTGTTGTCATCAAACAGTGGTCAGGCTGGATTAAAAGCAGTCAGAATAGCTTATGACAGAGGTTTTCATTGTCATTGTAACAGGTTTTCCAGGTTTTGGCGATCAAAAATCATGAATCAGGTGCCTCATAAGCATGGAAGTTGAAGCATATGCATTTGTTTTTGGCTTTCTACAAGCCTTGAATTCCTAATGTAGCCTAGGTGAGGATTTCAGGATTTCAAGACTGTCTTGAGTTTGTTCTTCTCACAGTGAGTTAAAATCAGTTAAAATTCTCATATATTCACATGACTCCAAGAGCTGAGGCTTTAAAAAAAAGTAAGACACAAATTATTAGCACTGATGCTTAATCAGAAGTGTTAGTGACATGTCCATTTGTGCTGTGGACACAGTACAGTTCACGCATTTCTAGTTGCTGTTGTCCTTGCAACATTTTATAAACTCCAAGCTGACAACCTGGGTGGCTGGAATTAGGATGTGCCCAGTCAGTTTAAAAGAATTGAAATTTCCAGTGGCAGAGGATGAACCACCAAGATGTGCCTTCCAAACAGCCTTCGTTAATGTGCGAGTCTTGTGGTGCAACAGGCATCCCCTGCCCTCGCAGCAGATTAAAACAAACTGGTGAAAACAATACATAATTCTTTTTTTTTTTTTTTTTTTTGAATATTTAGAACTTGCAGGAGAAATGTGCTCTCCTGCCTGCCTTTCCTTTACTTTACATAAAATTGTTATGCATTCTAAGTAGTAGCAGCCTGGGCCTCTTGACCTCACAAGAAGAGCTGTTACTATACATTTAACAAAAACAAGGGATTATGTATTAGCCTACACATTTTGCAATAGCTCCAGCAATTTAGTAACTACAGTCCAATTTAAACCGTGCCTGGAGGCAACAAAAATTGCACAAAATGGCAGCTAATTTATAGAAGGGAGAGAGGAAATATTTGGGGGTCTATTCCTTCAAGCCATCTGATTCGTATTATTGACTCATTTAGAAAACAGAAAGTGAGCAGAGACAAGTTTTTAAGGAGTTTGGTTTCACACAAATGACTCGCAATTGCAGCCCATTATTTTTATACCAAGACTTCATTAGTCATATCCCCGTCAAACCTGCGAGCAGTGTCAAATGCTTGCAGAAAGCACACCAGGACAGGTATGGAACTCATCAGCCAGTGGCAAAGGTCGCTCTCATTAAGGAGTCAAAATGAAAACTTTCAGTGTCTCCAACACATTGCCCAGACGCTCCTGCCCCCACTTCTGAGAGGCAGGGCTGAGCAAGCACCTCCTGCTCCCCAGACATTCAAATAAGATCAAGATGACAGGGTAAGAAAATGAATAGGATTCTTAACTGGCTGTACTTCATAATATGGTACTGATTGGAAACAACCAGAAAGTTGTTTGCCATGTCTATAGTACTGTTTCCTGAAGTTAAACATAACATCTGAAGTGAAGCGACGAAGTCCCCTTAAAATGAAAACAAAAAAAAAAAAGAAGAAGAAGAAGAGGAGGAAAAGTAAAAAAGGAATAGGATGCTGATTTGGCACCAGAAGTGGATTCTGGTGACCAGTGATGACATTTGTGCGAGTCTCATCCCACCTGCAGGCTGGCAGGGGACAGCGTAGCTGCGCCGCGGGGCTGGCTGGGGCTGGCTCTCCAGCTGTGCTGCAACAGACACATTTCGAGGAATTTTGAGGGACAGAGAGAAGAATCACAAAAAGCTATTCACCGATGCATGTTATACAGGCTTAGCACAAAGGGGTGAAGGGAAAATGTGTCAATATGCTCCCTGTCTGTGGAAGGTCTGAAGGTTGCTGTGTTGGGCTCTAACAGTTATTCAGAGCATCCTGGCAGCAGAAAGGGATTCCTTTTTGCTGCTTCACGCTGGGACACAGTAAAGTCCTCGTGATGCAGAAAATGTGTTACAGAAGATTTGCTTATTTAAAAACAGTGGCCACAAGGTACTACACAAAATAGAAGAAATGCTTTTAGGAAGTTTTTTTTTTGGTCTGTTCAGCCTGTGCAGACTGGGATTTGATGGCTGGGCTTCAAGCAGTGCCCGAAGTCACCTGGGCTGGTCCATGATGTCCCCGTGCGTGCCCTGGCTGATGGGTGCCAATGTCTGCCAATGGGTTGTGATGTCTTTGGTTATGGGCACAGCTGCTCCTGGTATCCATGCTCAACCTCTCCACAAATTTGTTCACAAGAGTGTGGGGGAGATGGGGTTAAATCACACTGCAGGATGAAAACAGGAGGAGAATATAAATATAAATAAAAATTTATAAAACATTATACATTTATATATAAGAACTCTATTGCTTTGCAGCAGCTGAGCTACAGTGGGGAGAGGTCTCTATCTTCACACATGGGCCAGAGAGATGCAGGTGCTGTTATGATTCCCTAAAGAAAGCTGTTGGAGCTGCTGGCTGTGTTACACGTAGGAAGATGTGTGTATGGATAGTTTAATACATCTGCTTGGAAAGCTCAATGTTTGGTCTTGTGTATCAGCACGAGCTACGGTGCATTTGTTCACACTTTGCTGTGTTTGCCGCTTTCACTGCCGTGTCTGTTCATGCCTACACGTGCACTCGTAAAGCTGACGTACTTGAAAATGGGGGCGGGAGAAATAGACACAAAACCCAACTTAGCAAAAAAAAAAAAAAAAAAAGACACCCAACTCAATTTTTGGGTAGGTTGTACCCACATGGCTCCCAGTAGCCAGCTTTGCCCATCAGAGACATGGCTGAAGAACCTGGGAGATGGAAAAGGGAGGTTGTGGAAAGCACAGAAGGCATTTGGGGAGGAAGCATCACACTGCTGATGCAGGATTTGGCTCCCACCCTGCTGCTGGGTCCCTCCATCTCCCTGCACATGCAGTGGGACCAGTGTGGCCCTTCTGTGGGCACTCGGGATGCCTGTGCCCTCACCTGCCAGCCCGTGGCCTGGGCGCTCGAGTGACACATCCTGACGGCCGGCCCGTGATTGATGCCCTTGGCCGAGAACTTCCCTCCTGCCCGCGCAGGAAACAGGAGGGCCGGGGAGATAGTGCTCGCCTTTCTTTCTCAGTCCCTGCTTCCTAACTCTAATCACCTTCTGCTGTGGGAAAGAGATGAGATGCGGCCTAAAAAACAGATCATTGTCCGCCTCCTAGATTAATGCAGAGAAAGCAGTATTGTCTGCTGAATGGATAAACCTTCCTCCCGTCACTCAAAACCTAAATTCAACGCTACTTCATTTCTAAGAGGCTTATCTTCCTTGAATAGACCCTTGCAGCTCAAGTAAGAGGCGATGTAATGAAGCGTGTTTTTTTCTTAAGTGAGAAACCTGCTGCAAAGAAGGGGTGAAGCCTGTGCAGCTGTTCTAAAGGGCCTTTGCAGGCTCTCGAAATACTTGTCATTTATCTGGTCTTGCATGACAGCAAATGAGAGAAGATCAAGTTCAAAATCTGCCAGCGTGGCTCTCAGGGCTTCTTCATCTGTTAATTAAATAATGGTCGTTAGCGCACAATGCCCCGCAGCAAGGGTGGGTACGATGCAAGGATGGAAAAAGGGGTCTGGGGGCTATGGATAAGCAGATGGTCCCCAGGAATGTCTGTGGTTGCCCCCCAGGGATGCCTCGGTATGTGGCTGGGGGAACCAGTGGTGAAACAGGTGGCATGAGGCAGATAAATATATTCAGAGAAGCGTGCTGAAATCATGGCAGAATGCACCCCTTTTATGCGGTGTTGCAATTAATTCTGTGATTTCCCACAAAACAGCCTTTTTTTTTTTTTTTTTGCTTTTTTAAATCACACATGCCACCATTGCCACACATAATGACCTGTTTGCTTTCCTGGAGCTTGCTGCAGTGAAGATGGAACTTTTGCTTTTAGGGTGTTTTGGGGAATGTAGGCTCTGAATTAACATCAGTGGCTAAACATCAGAGGGCCAAATCCTGAGGTGTTTGCTCAACTCCTGACCAGTGAAAACTCGCACTGGTATCAAAGGGCATCTCTGAGGTATGGGTTACAAGGTCGAGATCTGAATATTTGCAGGCAATGCAGGAATTTTTCCTATTGTGTGTGCAAGAGGTTAGTTTTCCTTTTAATAGCTACCATATATTTCTTAACATTTGCCAACAGATTTTATGTAGAGGCACTGACCTTATGACTGCCTCTTTCTCTCATCACCAACACAGTGACCTTTCTGGTCTCAAGGCCACTGTAGGGACAGCACCATCCACTCTATGTCTCTGTAGTTATGGGATGTATCCTGAAAACCCCTTCCCTGGCTCTTTTGATCACTCTGAGGTCCAAGTGCATTTAGCTTGTGTGTGACCACGTAGGAATTACATGAGGCTGAGCCACCCAGAAGGATCTCTGACTTTTCCTTGAGATGCATTTTTTTTTTTTTTTTTTTTACCCCCAGAGTGATGATAGTGGTGCAAGGGAGGAGACCTAGCAAGGTGTAAGCAGGGACAATGTTGGTTCTGCTTGGATCAGAGCTAAGTGTGAGCAAAGTCATCTACAGCCCAGCTGGGACAGGAAAATGAAAATCTAAGTATTTGAGGAGACTGGCCATCAGCTTGTGGAGATCTGGCAAAACTGTGTGCTGAGGAGGAGTGTGTGGAAAGAAAAGTCAGGTACTTGTTGGATGGTGGTTTAAAGGAGGAAAATGCAAAGCCCTGGGTGCAGATGTCCATCATGGGATGCAGAATTCCTAATGCTGAAATGGACACCCAGATCCTGCAGGACAGTTGGCGTCCCCAGGATAGGTCCCCACAGTGGTATGGCCAGGACTGGTGGCTGGAAAACCAATGTGCAGAAAGAAGTGGGTGGAAAATCATGAAACATAAAATAAATGTGTTCATGCAACAGGTCCGCTTTAAAGAAAACATTATGGTTGTTGCAGAAAACAATAAAAGTAAGGAAATTTGCAGTTAGTGGTAAAACATACCATATGTCCACAAATACCTAGGCACAACGGAGCATCACTCTAACAGCTTTCTTGACTACAAGGTGGTGAAGAACAGATGGCATGTTTCCCCAAAGTTTAGGCTGCTGCTATGTATTTTTGCTCTTTGTTGTGGCTTTCAATATTCCAGTGCATCCATGCTGACCTATCCCCCCTGTGTGTTGTGTGTCACGTCTGGGAGGTGAGGATGACCTCGGAGAGGAGGTCTGGTTGGCAAAGGTGGTGTTTCAGGTGCCTGGAAAAAGGTAAAGCCTCACAGCTGAGCAACGGTGCTCCGAGCAACTCAGCCAAGGCTATCACGAAATGCACTGTTACCTGAAATATGGTAAATGACTTGGTGTGGGAAATATCGGTGCAACTCATAGGTTATTTCTCCAGCCCTGCATTCCAAGAAGCTCTTGACAAATATCATGCTGTATTTCTTGGATTAATAGCCATCCATAGCCAAATTCCCTGGACTAGAGAAAATTAACAAACACTTTCATCTTTGCTTTCATTACTTGGTTATTTATGGGAATGTTTTTGTAGTAGGTGCTGTTTCTGTTAACTGTTTAGGAGCCTGCTGGAGGCTCTGTGTTGGCAGATAGTGACCTTTTGCAGATTTTTTTCCCCTTTGCTGATGTCTTCGTCAGTAAGGAGACACCTGCATCCGTGCAGCTCCACAGAGCAGAGCCACGCAGCACTTCAGTATTTCCCCTTCTCCACCAGCTGGATAGGACCCCTGGTACAAAACCTAAGAAATGTGCCAAAAGCCTTCAAAGTTCAGGCCAGAGGTGTTTGTGCGAGATAAAACCGGGACAATATAGGATCCCCGCACAACTCATCCGTTTGTACATGACACTTGGTTTGCTGTCTCTGATTAGCTTGTTAGTGAGGAGGCAGGAAGAAGGGCAATCAGGTTTTTATGATTCATCATTTCTGTTCCCTGTTTGGGAGACAATGTCAGTGCTCTTTGCCAATCATAGAAGAGAGCTCGTGTGAGTGCCTTAGGGATATGCTTTTTTTAAAGATGCTCTCTGTGTTTCTGAAGGCTAAGCCATATTTCTAAATAATAGGGAAGTCCTGGAGTTTGTTTTTCTCTTTTTTTTTTCTTCCTAATTGTATCTGCTAACAATGCTTTTATGTTTGCTGCACGTATGCTAAAAGAAAACACGCTTCCAGTTTGTCTGTAATCCTGTTTTTCCTTATACGTGTTTGTGCAGAAATAAATTAGAGATGGTACCTGGAATATTTTTCTCAGCACAATAGGCAAATGTAAGTTTTATTAAGTTGAAAAGGATACATTCTCTTCTCTTGACCTTGATTTTTTAGTTATATTCTCTATACCCCTGCTTTAGAAGTATTATTCTTCATCCCATCCAATTACCATTTCTATCAGCTCTTCTGAAAGATTATGCTTTTTGGGTGTTCTTCTGTAGATGTCTTTCCAGTGGCTTCACTTGATGAATGTGACAAGTTTTGTGTTTTCTCCCTCCCCTCATTGAATTGAAAAGTTTTTTGATAAATACAGGCCAATAAGTGCCCAAAGGCAGTGTTTCAATGGCTGCTAAATCTTTCAAGGTTAGGACTTAACCTCCGTTCTCCCTAATTCAACTGCAACCTTCAGTCTGGAGCCAATCAAGAATATCAGATGATACTTAAACAATGAAGGATTTCTGATATTCAGGTACAGCCTCTGTTCAATAGGATTGCAAATTCTTTGTGTGAAGAAAGTCGGTTTTGCTCTAAAGTACTGTCACAAAAAGTGAAATTACCATTTGCTTGGAATGATGCCATTCATCATTGTCAGAATACTAAGCATTGTAAGTAGCTAGGCCTCTCCAAATTAATGCCTTGTTTTGCATCGACTAAATTTCCCAAATCCTCGAGGATGGGTCATACAAAACTCATCTCACCATTTTAATTTATCAATCCAATATGAGTGTGGTGAAAGGGAGCTTCATTCAGTCTTAGCTCTTTTATTTACAGTCTAATTCTAAAAGAAAAGGAAATAAGATATGAAAATAAGTTGGAAAATAAGATAAATCTCTCAGTGAAATCACAAGATCTACTCAGTCCTGTGGCAAACCCTCTATAATTCATTTGTAGGTCAGCTCAAGGGATTAGCCATGACGTATTTGGAAATTCATTTATTTTTATTTTATTTTGCTGTTTCTTATGCATAAGGGTAATGCTGTCCCCAAGGCTTTTCAGGTAGCCCTCAAATCTTGACAACATTTGCTGTCTCTGAGGCCTAGGCCAAAATTAATTTTCAAATAAACAGCATAAAAATGTATGGAGTTGTATAAATTTGAATACAAAATGCATTTGTTTTGCTTGCTTCCATACATTCATACATACTGTTGGCTCAGCCAAAAATCATAATATGACATTGAAATTAACGGCCATGTGTACATCATGAAAGTCAAAAAAGTTTCTCAGTTTATTAGAAACGCAATATTGTGCTGTTATTTTTTTTTTCCCACACTTTCTCCTTGATATGCTCTGCAGAGTCTGTGTTGGGGAAGAAATGCACGTTAATTGTGCTTCTCTCTAGGTGCTGTGCAAGCTGGTGGCTCTGCTCCGGGAGCTGAAATCACACCACTTGTGCTTGGGATGCCTCAGTTTGTGACGTCCTCCAATGCGCTGAGGTGCCCTCAGTGAAAATGGAATCAGAAGCAACTTTATCCCCTGCAGTTTCCTTTATCAGGTGCAACTGTGAAATAGCAGAAGAAAAAAAAATTCCTAGGAAGCCCCTCTGGTACCGTGGCATTCTGAGTGTACCAGAGAGCTGCCAGCTCTAGCCTAATCCAAATCAAAAGAAAACCAAACCAGAAGTCTGTGTCAGGAGATGAGGCAAACACTTTGCTGGTGTTTGAACGTGATACTGAGTGGGCTCTTCCCTGGGTCAGTCAGGGGCCCTGGAGCATTCTGAGGGGTGCTGGCAGCCTGGGATCCTGCAGCACCTGCGGGATCAGCCCCGTGGCAGCTAAAAATAACCCTCCATGCTCTTAAATTTAAACAATGCCTCTTTTTGGTGTGGTTTCTGAAATCTCATTCCACAAGGGGGCTGCAGGCACGCTGGAAATTTTGCAGGCTGGGGAGTGCCCAGCCAGGAGCCGCAGCTGCCCTCATCCCATGTCCTGCAGCTCCCAACTGCCAGGGATATATTGGTAGGGTTTTTTGTTTGTTTGTTTGTTTGTTTTTCCCTGCATGTGCAGGACAGGAGATACGGTTGTGGTGTTTTGGGTGTTTGTGGTGCCTCTATGTGCCAGCCTAGAGGAACAGGGCAGTGATACCCAGGAGAAAGATGTCTGATCCCAGGCAAAGGCACCCAAGAGTGACCAAGTCTGGAGGGAAACAGCCCCTGTGGTCAGCGCTGTGCTTGTGGGTGGCATTTTCTGCGGGGGTGACAACATCTCTGGCAGTGCTAGTTGTGCCTCCAGCTGGGTAGGGAAGGGAGGAGGAACGAAGGCCTGCAGGGGTCAATCCAGATGCAGAGCGGCATTGCTCTTGTGCCCCAAATGTCCTACAGGTTGGTAGGGTTAGCCAAAATATCCTTTCACCTGTACTTAATTATGAAAAACACGGACGTGGGAGATCTCCTTGCTGGTGCATTGCCTGGAACTTTGTATCTCGAGCAGTATCAGATGACCAATAAATCGTTGGTTAATTATTAATTAGCTAAAGATTATGTTTGGAAGGACAGATCACCTTGAAATGCTGCTTGCTATTATTCTTTCCCAGCCAGCCAATGAAAGACTTGAATTTAATGCGATATGGCACACCACTACCAAGTGGCTTTGTAGGGTTTGGCAGGTGAGGGAGCTGGGGCCTGTGAGGGGCTGCTTGCCTTGATGGCAGTGCCAGCCCTGTGATGATCTCCTGGCTGACACATTCAGGACATGTGGGGGTCCTCTGCTGGGCAGAAGATTGGTGTCCTGGGTCAGTCACTGCAGCACTGAATGGTCTTGCTCTTTTTCATACATTTAGCACTTCCCTTTCCAGCAGTATTAGCTAATCTGTGGAGCACAGTATGGAGCCTTCTGTCCCAAAGGACAACAGAATACTCTAAGGAATATTTTACAATTTTACTTAACCACTGAAACGCTGTAATGTTGGGGCAAAACACCTGGGAACACCCCATGGTGTACAGTCTGGGCAACCCTCAAGGCTCTCCTGCCCCAGGCTGGGAGCAGCTGCAGGCTCTGTCCCTGTGCCACGCTCTGTGCTGGCTGGACATGGAGCATCTCCTCCAGCTCCTGCTCTCCTTCCAGCTCTCCCTCAGCTCAGCTTGCCCTCTGTCAGCAGATTTTGCTAACCATGCTGTGAGAAGTGCAAACTGAGGATAGTTCGCCTGATGCCTGCAGTTGGAGGTAGAACAGGGAGCATGGGCAGCACAGGGGGTTACTGCTGTCCCTGCAGGGATGTGTCAGTTGGGAGCTGCTTCTAGCAGCCCAAATCTCTTCACAAACCCCAATTTTTTGGTTGCAGGTTAGAAAGAAGTAAAAGTAGAGAAAGAAATACGGTTTTACATGCTAGTAAGGGACATTTGATAAAACACACTTCAAGAGCATGGCAGCAAGCATGAATGCTGCAACATGAAAACATTTTTTGAATAGGAAAATTGATTTTAAAAAATAATGGATAAAAATAAATCTGTTTTATGTATTTCTGAAGGTGAAAAATACAGGCGGGCTCAGTGAATCATATGATATTGCTCATCATCCTCCCTGCTTAGTGCATCTTTTTGGGTTCAACAGATATTACTGGAGACATTTAACTTGGAATCTGCACAAGTCAAAATCCTGGAGAAACGCAATGCCTTACTCAAAGCACACACTTTGCACAAATTGCTTTTTAAGACTTCGTAATTCCTATTCTGGGTAGCACCTGCAGAACAGCAGAGCAGAGTGCTGCATGTGTACATCGTAATCACGGAAAACATGCTCCTGACATGTGAGCTACTCCTCTTGCTGTACAGAAACTCTGCCAAACCAGGCACATCGGTAATGGTTAGCCCTGTGAACGTCTTTCTATTGTGCTCATCACCCTATTATGGCAATTCCTTCCTAGGTGACTTTCATTTCTTGCCAAAGCGTAGAACACCCCGTGATGCATGAAATGTGGGATTTGCATACACATTTTAAGCATCAAATTCAGAAGTGCATCAGTGACGTGGCTTTTGTGAGGGATGCAATGCTCCCTGCTTTCCTCCAGCCTCACTAACACTCTCTTACACTGTGATATTTGTTCCTTGTACTGAGAAAGGAAGAGAGGCTTGTAGCCAGGTATCTCTGTCTTGGGTAACTGCACACACTTTGCAACTTCCAGCCATTTCTGGGGAGTGAGAGTGGTTTCAGTGCTTGGGTTAAATCCCTTTTTATTTCTGCACAATTTTTTCAGTAAACTTTTCCTGTTTACACCAGATGAGGATCCATCCCCTTCCCTTGGAGAGGATTGCTGTCTGTGCTGGCTCTGGGCTGCAACGACATGCTTGTGGCTTCTGCTGGGAGAGGGAGGGGGCAGAGGCAGAAAGATGAGCGCAATTTTGAGGAAACCCTCCAACTTTTACGTTTGTGCGAGCGATTTTAATAACTTTGAGTCACTCGTGCTAATCCTTTTCTGGAAATGCGGGTTGAGAACCGACCCAACCTTCTTTCCTTTCATTCACTCCCAAAACACCTGCATCTCTGGGCAGAGTAATCTATGAATCGCTGCATCCGCCGTCCACTCATTGTCTTGTCTAGTGCACTCCACGGTGGAACTAATCACCAGCCCTGAATGAAGCCCTGCTCCTCAGCTGAATTCCTTAAAGCTCCTGAAGTATTCATCCAGGAGGAGAAATCTTTTAGTATGATTTGCTTCACATTCCAAATTCATTTATAGAAAGAGAATAGATGATTAACAAGGGTCGAGAGACACAGATTTAGCACTGCTTTGCCCTGACCTGCCCCGAGTTCCTCCTTCCACTTCCCAGGCTGCTCTAATAAGATGAGTTCAAGGAGTTGGATGGCAAAAGCTGCTTGAATCCCCTGCGCCCAGCCGCCTTAATTTGGTTTATTGGCCTTAATGAACAAATCGGGTTCTTTAATCACAGGTGAATGGAAAAGGTCACTTGCCACTCTGACAAATGGGTTTACGCTGAGCTGTTTGTGTTGGGCTCGCAGATAGCGCCTTCGCCCCTGCCGCAAAATGCCAACGTCTCCGCGGCACCTCCTGTTGTGCCATTACCTGCGGTGCCTGGGCTGCCCGCCAGCCAGCACCCTTGGTAGCAACAAAGGCATAATCGTTTCCATTTGGAAAAGGCTGAGCCGCAGTAATTTTCCCCTTCTAAAGCCACAGCAGCAGGGCTGGGGGCTGGGGTCAAGCAGTTGTTAGTTTGGTCCTGGGACAAGGAGTGGCTGGGTTGTGAAACTCTGTCACCTGTTTTGGTTGAGGTCTGGGGAGATGCAAGGTCCCCCAAAGGCGTTCTGCATCCCCATTGAGCTGTGTCCAGCTGGTAGAGGAGTATTTACACTTTGCAAATGTCTCTCTTTTGGCTGTGAAATTCTGACAAAATGGCGTATGATGAAGGATTATGATTTCTTAAATGGTTCACAAGAGGGAGGAGTGTGAAAGGTGCTGTGAGCTCCTGCCCCACCAGCCAGGGTGGTGGCACGGGTTGGCTGGAGCAGTATAAATAAGTCTTCTTTCAAATGTACCTACTGGGAAGAGTGGCTTAGCCAAACTGAGAGGTGTTGCACCCACCCTGCTTAGTTCCTGACTCCAGGAAATACTTTTGCAGGTGGTACAGAAGGGAGGACAGGTCAGAAAGCAGCTACAGATCTACATAGGCAGTTGCAGCCAAATAATAGTTTCAGTCAGGTAGGGCTGAAAATCTCCTGATGTGAACAGAAGACAGCATTTAGAGGGGTGTTTGTGGTGGTGTCTATTTAACACCACACGTGAGCGTTTTGGACGTGTAGAAAACCAAGCCTTTGAGAAATTTCAGGAGCAGCACTCAACGTCAGCTGAAGATGAAGCTCCTTGCTGGGCCCTGTGCAGCCTCACTGGCTGCCTCCTTAGGTCACATAAAAAATGAGCTGGGTCAAAACCCAGCTGTGCTAACTGGGTGTTGAGATGCATTGATTTTCACTTTCCTGGAAAAAATGATGTCTCTTTTACCTCGCACTTCTGTTTTGAAACAAAAGGAGGGCTCAGAGCTTGTCCAAAACAGAGCTTTCCAATTTTATCTGGCTCTTGAATTCTGTTATGTTTGAGCAATCGTCAAAAAGATAAAGCTCCGTCTTGCAGGAACGTACTTGGATGTGGAAAAACACAGCGGACAGGTGACTGGCAGGAAGCAGGACGGCTGCTCCCACACAGATGCAGAGGGCCAAACAAGTTTTGAGATCATCATTCCGCTCAGGTCTTTTCCTTTTATTCTTTGGATTATTTTTAAGTTGGAGATGAATAAGAAACAAAGAAAAATCTGCAAATGACGAGTCAGAGTTTATTGGTGCAGGAAAATAAGCCATTCATGCCACTTCCCGGTGTGCTGTGAGAGGCAAAATCATTCACAATGGTGAATCATGGCAGCAAAGCTGCCTGAAATTACTGCTTTCTGAAGTTAAACTGCTGCAAGCATGCCTGGAACACACAAAGATATTAGTTCAGTTCTTTTAAAAGTACAAGTTTTCTTTAGCTGTGATTTCAGATGTGCTTTTGTGGGGCCAACAGATATCTGTCAGATATTTTCTGACAGATTAAGAGTATGTCTGTGTTTTCTTTGTCTAATTACACAGTCTCTAAGAGAAAACCACATCAGGGAAGATGAAGTTATGCACTCCCTCCCATCTCCAACAGCCAAATAGGCAAAAGCATGTTTGAGCCGCCTCTCTTTGATATCTGCTGGTGAAAACGCCTAATTCTTACCCTGATGTGAGCACGGATTTTGAAAAGAAGTCTCTGGGTGAAGATATTCATCCCTTTTTTTTTAATGAGGATCTCCTTAGCATAAGCTACCAGAGCCAGCCAGCTACCTGTGAGTTTTCAGGGTGCTAAAGGTACTTTACAGGAGCTGAATGTCATGTCTCCATAAAGTTTTTTTCTTTTTGGCGGGTGTTGTTCCTTCCCACACGTTGATAGCAGGAGATAAGAGGTGTGTTATGTCAAAAATTCAGCTCCTGAAATTTAAAATCTTGGGCTGGCATGGGAGTGAGTTAGGTGAGAGTAATACTTCCAGAGCCCTGATTTAATAGTGAAAGCTGCTTCTCCAGACACTTCCTTGAAGTTCCCTTTCTCTGGCTGCCAAGGAGAAAAACCTCTACCCAAACAAAGTTTCCTGCTCTGCTGTACCAAATTTAGAACACCTGATGAAGCCATGTGCTGCAATGCCTCCTGTTGGCACTCCTGCCAAAGCTTTCCATCCTCTCTAGTTCTCACAGATGACCCAGCTGGGACTGATCTGATGAAATGTGGGTGCCTACAACATGCCTACCTCTGAGCGAATTGCTTAGATTTCCTTTATGCTCACCAGACAGCTTGTAGGATGACATCTCACCTGAAACTGGACATCTGAAATAAGTCCCCTGGAACAAGCTCCAGCTCTGTTTTCTCCAGCCTGCACGAAGTGGCTCCCTGAGATGCTGCGTTGCAAATAGCCCAAATTAACAGTGGTGGATCCCGCGTAGGTTGTGTGCAGACAGCAGAGGGTGCTGGAGTTTTTTTCCTTTCAGCACACCTCCAAGGTTGCAGGATCATTGCAACCTCGGATCAGTTGGCTTTTACTCTGATTGCTGACAACGTAGAAGCTAGGCAGGTACAGGAGAGGAGGTGCCGAGCTGGAGTTAAATGTGCACTGTCACCTTCAAAAGTCACCAGTCTGCCAAAAAAGCTCTGTAACTACTGAATCAGTACGAGCTGAGATTGCCATGCTATAAATCAATGGATTTTGTTTTTCTAATTATCTCTTTACAAGGATTTTCCTTCTCTTAAAACATTTTTGGAAACTTCTCTCAGGAAATAGAAAGCAAAAACTTTTACAGCTCTTTAATTCGGAGAAGTAAGAGTCCAGAAATTTAAATTATACACACTATCAGCCTCCAGTAAGTTGCCAGTGTGGATTTTTATGGATCAGATTAATTGCGTTGTCAGGTGGCACCCCCCTGCCTGACAGCAACATCCAGCCCCATACAACCAAAGAGCTTCCCCCAGGACAGCTGATCTCCCGGCCTGGAGGAAGGGCTCCCTGTGAATGTTGGGAGTCAGACTTGAAAGAGCAGGGTTTAAAAGAAGCAAGGGTGCAAGCCACCCTCCCAGGATAAAAGGCTGGAGTAACTCCTTTAAACTCAAGAGAGCTTACATGGCTTAAACTTCCTGGCACTGAGCTTTCCGCCTTGGGACACTGAGCCACTGTTAAATAAACCCGAAATTCAGACTTTGCTCCTCAGGTGCATGCTTCTAATGAGGCCATGTTTTGGGGAGTATGGGCGGTACCCACGTGTGCTGACACAAGTCCTGCAGCTGGGGATGTGAATGGCGGGGAGCAGGAGCATGCAGGGGAAGAGCTGCTTTGCCCCCAGTGACTGCACTCACCTCCATGTGTGAGCAAAAGCACGGATTACAAACCTACCGGATACAAGTCTGACCGATGTCAGAGCCAGGATTAAAGCTCAGGAGCGACTGGCTTCTAGCCTGTTTCTTAATCTATTAAATCACACTGTCTCTATCCTGCTAGCTCTCACTCGTTGCTTGGATTGCTTGGCAGCAGCAAGCCCAGGCTGATGTCTGCTGCTGGCTCCATTACCAAGTCAGCTTGGTTGCCAGCTCAAGGGCACCCAGTCAACTAATGTCTTATTTTTGGATTCTCCGATTCTCCTGAGACCCTTGCTATGAAGAATGACCTCCCTTACCTCATTCACCTTGTTTGTTGTTCCCGACCCAGATAGTGCCGTGGCTATTGCATGAGGCAATCATCCCATGGAATACCGGTCTCACCGAGATGTTTTCCTTAGCATTTGAACCAGAGCAGTGGCTGGCATCTGCGGGATGTTTCAGATGAACATATGAAAGTCTATATTTTAGTCATGTTAAAACTATGACCGAGCTAACAAATGTCAGGAAATCCAAAGTGCAAATTGATAGGTTGTCCTTGGATTGCCCCGCTCTGTCTAGGCATGGGATGGCGATGTCCCAGCGCTGAGCACTGTGGTCCGTGGGGAGATGCCTCTAGCACTTGGACATGGTGTGATGTGGTGAGGGTGGAAGAACAGCCATGGATATACTTGGGAATTTATGAGTTCACATCTCTTCTTTTAAACTCAACCCATTCTTCTCCAGTGGTTAACTGTTTGTTTGTTGTTTACAAACTGTAGATTCGCAAAGATGCGGGTCTTCCTTGCCTTAAAGTAGAACTCTTCTTTTTGGATCTGAAACTCAGGGTGGCCTCTCCACCTCTAGAAGAGCAGTTACATGTGTCCTTTTCCACAGCAACACACAGAAACCCGCTTCACAAATGGGAATGCACTACTTTCTTTTTCTGAAGCCAGCATCACTTTTCTGTTTTCATCTTTTTTTTTTTTTTTTTTTCCCCTTTTATTTTTCTCTCTATATATAAGTTTCCATGAGAACCTTCTTCAGTAAATGCAATGTAGGATTCTAAAATCTTTCAGCTTGCCTGCAACAAAAAGATTATGAAGGGCAGTCAAGAGTCACAGATTCCTATGCTAAGCTCTAGTTCTTATGGTTATTCAGAAAACTTTGTCTGTGTTTTTCTTTGAATTGATAAAATTATTCCAATCAAGTTAATTTTCATAACTTCCAAGTTTCTGATTCTGTTCCAAAATGCAATTCTTTAAAATCTTCTCACTTCTCATGTTACCAATCTAAATTGGTAATTTTCATTTTCCTTTCATTTGGCAGTGTGTGCTCATGCCACAGGTCACGTTTGTAGCATTTGCTGTCCAGGCGGAGCCAGTCTTGGGTGGGGAAACAGCGTGACAATTTGATGTGAAAGGAGTGATGTTTAAATACGGGCAACCCTACACGTGGCCATCCCAACACGAGCAGCCCACGGGCCTTGCAAGCCCAGAGCGGGTGCCCCAGTGCCTGCTCAGTGCTATCTCAGGGGGCAGCTTGGAGCTGCGATTGCCCTGCGACTTCCTCCTCCCTCCTCACTAGGAGAGGATGGGAATTTGCTGAAGGCTTTTATCAGCAATCTGCATCTGCCCCAATTCTCACTCAGCGGCTCTTGCCAACGAGTGGGAAAAGTCGGGCCAAGGCTTAATCTGCTCCCAGCTTGCTTCCTGCCGCCGTGCCCCAGGGATGGAGGAAGCAGACAAGTGGCCCTGCGTGCTCGTGCTTGGCCAGACCAAAAAGTTCAAGAGGCTCAGGCAGGCTGGTGTGAGATTCCCGCTCCCTTTTGTGAGGACGTAGGCAATTCTACATGTTTGACGTTAGAATACGTATAAGTTTGTGAAAATGAATTAGATGGTACAAAACGCAGAAGAACCTCAGACCTTCACACTCTTTGGACACCTGCTGAGGGCCTTTGGGTCTGAACAGAGCCATTTGCTCTGTACAATCTGATGTGACATCAAGATACCAGCTGAAAGGGCTTCTATTTAAATTAAGCATCATCTTAGGGCTTCACTTTGCACTTTTGCTCAGTATGTAGCTTCAGTGTGCCTGCTGCCACCACTTGCTTTATTTTTTTTTTTGTCATTTCAAAAAGCTTTTGCATCCAGAGTTTCTCTTGTGTGTAAAAAATTATTTCTAAGAAAATGTGGAAAGGAAATCTCTGCTCCTGGTGTTTGTAATTTAAAAAAAAAAATTGGTTGAGGGTCCTGGGTGTGGAAGATCCCTATATGAAGATGGGAAGCACTTCTGGGGGCTGAGTGATCTCCCTTAGCATGCGGTAAGGCACCTGCACAACACAGGGCAGAAGCCCTTCCACTATTTCCCTGCAGCCCTTGGCGCAACAGGATCTTGATCCCCCCCAAAGCCAAGAAGGCACAATTTTGGTGGAAAAAATAGGAGAGTCGCTGGTCTTTTTTTACCCTTGCTGGTACATGAATGGCAGCTGGCACTGCCTGAGCAAGAAACGATGTGCTGTTGGAAGCAAGTGTCCACACGTGAGCCCTGTGTTAGCTCAGCACTGTAGACCTCTGTTTATTGTTTGAAACACATATATATTGTTTTAAACATACATATGCTTTTCTTTCTTTTATTTTTCTTGCTTGCTACCTTGCTTTCTGTCTGTCTTTCTGTCTGTCTTTGTCTGTCTTTTTAAAACAGCATCTCTGGTGAACCCTTGTTCTCGTTTAAATCAGAGGAGCCTCACCATGGTCTTTCATTGTGCCAGGTTTTCTTTCAATGTGCATTTTTTAGCACCTGAGCGTCGGTAGAACGCTCATGTTCTCATTTCAGGAGAACATGATTTGCCCAGCCTGGAGTTAGCAGAGCAGTTGCAAAGCATGGCACGTAATGCGTTTCTGCATTAAACCCACCCACATTATCTTACATCCCAAGCAGCCCAGATTGTCAGTAGACAATTATGGGTTTTGCTGGGTTTATTTTGATTGGCCTGCTCTCAGTTTTCCATAGTGGTACTCTATTTGTAAAAACAGATCATTAATGATAA
The DNA here is from genome assembly GCA_013399715.1 of Alectura lathami. Taxonomy (NCBI): domain Eukaryota; kingdom Metazoa; phylum Chordata; class Aves; order Galliformes; family Megapodiidae; genus Alectura; species Alectura lathami. The sequence goes on along the minus strand of VXAV01007674.1, from coordinate 211,479 downwards.
CAACAGATGACATGTGTATGAAATATGGGGTGGATGAGGGAGTTCGTTTTTTTCCTTCTTTTTCCTGAGTGTCTGCACTTTGACAGCACGTTTGCCAGGCTGTCACTTGGTTGAGAGATTCATAAGATTAGGACCTCATTGTGTGAATGTTTTCACAGCACTTGTTGCTATAAAGAATCTTCACACTTTGGTGGATGAAATCTGGACTGCTAGACACAAACTGTTAAGAAGCAATCATAACAATTAGCTAATGTGTCAACAATTAGCACTTTCCATCAGCCGGCATTGAGTGGAACCTTCTTCTTATCCATATGCAGACAAAAATGCAATGATGTAGTAAAGAAAAGCACTGAAGTTGGCTGCACTCATCCCTTGCTGTAGCCAGCAAGCTCCCATGGGTATTGTTTACAATGATTATTCTTCCATTATGATGTTATTGCATAGGTCAGGGGTGGTAGCTAGACTGAAAATAAGCTTTTTTTGTCTTTTTTTTTTTCTTAAACTCTTGGCTGCTTTTACAAAAGTACAACAGAAACAACTGCTGTGAAAAGGTCAGCCAGTAACAGTACTTTAGTGTTTAACTGGTAAATATTTCAAAATAGTATTTCTAATATTTTACCATTTGGAAGTTTTTCAATGCATCTCCAGTCCAGCGCGACTCCATCAATGTAAGATTTCCAGTCTCTGCTGGGAATTCTTTACAATGGGTGCATTATAGTCTGTTGCTGTACCTACCACCAGTTGGTCAAAATTTGTTTAAATATCTTTTTATATGGTACATTTCTGGTAATATAAAAACCACTGCTTTCCCAAGTATTTTACATATCTCCATGTGTGAACACTGAAGAGAACTTAAGACAGTTCTTTCGCTATAACATTGCAGCCACCCTTAACAGTACAGTCTTCTTAGGAGACAACACATTTAACTGGAAAGAGGATCAGACCCTTTTCCAAGGAAATATCTTCTGGAAATATTTCCTCTTTTGTCCGGCATTTGAAACAGGCTACCAAGAGATGAACATCAAGTACTCCAGCATCAGTAAGAGTTTCTCTGCTTAATTGTGTAGCTAGAGCCAAAGGGAAGCCATCTCAAAAACAAGCAGCACCGTTCCTAAAAGTAGCATGCTGCTTGACTGCACGCCAAAGCAATTGATTTAAAACAGGGCATGGTGCTTGAGCACAACCTAATCTGGTGCAGCACCCTGGTAGCCGCGGTTTGGACCATGTGTGTGTGTTTAGGAATTATTTGACAGCCCAATAAACAAGGCGTTGCAGAAATCCCAATAACAAGGTGGAGTTAAAGATGCATATAGAAACAGCAGTGTATGTGATTTTGCTTTACAGAGTGGAAGGGTGATGCTGGGGCTTGGAGGCAAACGTACCATTTCACAGCTCCTCCAAGATATCCCCGTGGCTTTGTGCAGACCTCAGACCACAACGCACCTCAGCTGCCTCCTTTGAGTCCTGGTCCTTCCCTGTCCCCTCCTCCCATCCTGGGACACGGCGATACTGAGCAAATGCTTGAGATTGTTGGAACGGTGGAGGAGGGGAGGGGGGAGTGTAATTACACTGGGGATTATTAATATGGGAAATATGGTCAATAAATGCGAGAGGGATTGAGTAACGCAGGAACATTCTTTACAAATTTTTTAGTACTGGAGCAGGCAGAGTGCCACAGACAAAGAAAATCCTCTGAAGTACAAGTGTGTTCTGATGGCTTTTGCCAAGCCTATGACAAAACCAGTCCTTTCTTTTCACATTAGGACTCCTATTCAATGACACACTTAAGCATGTTCTTAAATTCCGTTGACATTTGAAAGCACTGTTGACTTTAATAGGACTTAAGCACCTGTTCATGGTTAATTGTGCAGTTTCAGGGCTTTTCTTGGAGGGAAAAAAAGGATAGACTTAGGCATGTGCTTAAGGTTAAGCAGGTGCTTAAGTGCCTTGCAGAGCTGAGGCCTTAAGACCGTGTCTGATCCCCTCTGAAGGCAGTGGATGGATGGGTTTTCCCTGCTTGCACTGCGCCTGGGCTGGAGGAGCTATGGCTTTAAGTGACAAAATGAAGTCATGAGAAACATCTGAAGGAATTTTTATTTTATTTTATTTTTTTCAGCAGAGCCCAGTCGTGGGTGCCAGCTGCTGACAACTGAATTATAAGATGCATTTACAACCAAACTAAGTAGACCAACTCAAAACTTCTTCAGCCATTAGCAGTTACAGACCCAGATAATACCACTGGATAATGTTGCCATTTGAAAACAAATATGAGGATCAAAATTTTACTTTAAAGTTAGAGAAATAGTACCTTGGTTTTTTCCACTGCCCCATCAGCTGAGCATGGTTTGACACAGTGTTCATGCTTTGTTATGGTCATCATCTGGACGTAAGCACACCATGCAAAGGGGATGATCAAAGGCGTAGTGCCACTGTGAGGACCGCTGTTGTCCTCCTGGAGATGCCAGGTGGGAAGGAAACATATCCAGTCCCTGTGCTGGAGTGCAGCCAGGCCAAGGACACACTTGTAGGTTCAGAGAACTCTTGGCATTGGGACTGTGATGATCTCAAGTAACTCTATTTGTTATTTCTGTTTTTTTTTTTTTTTTTTTTTTTTTTTTTTTCCTATTTACTGAATACGAACAATAAGCATTTCTTCAACGAAGTGCAAACTTGGTGGTTTTGGTAAGGCTAACTAGCTTTCTCTGCCTCTGGAGGAAGTTTAAGCAGCGGTGCTTTAAACTAATTAAAACTAATTAAAAATTGATGGTTGAGTGGCCACAGAGGAGCAGCCTGGCTGGGAGGTGGTGGAAGAGGAATGTGGAGGGAGACCTCTGAGTCACAGAAGATGTCCAGGTCAAGAAAAACAAGTGTCCTGCCTAGGAAACAAGGAGCCATCTGGTGTGGAGGAGAAATCACATGAGAAAGAGGGCTTCCAGCTTAGAAGAGAAGGGCTTGTAGAAAAGCCTCTATGCAGGCTTGTGAGCCTGCTTGGGCAGCACTAAAAACATTATGTTTTGGTAGAAAAGGGCCATGGCTGCCCAGAGCTGAAGTCTGGGTGCTGCTCCTTTGTGGGGCTGGAGTTCAGAGGTTCTGCAGAGGAGATGCCAGTGCCTATGCAGGGCATGCCCTGGGCACTGGTCACAGGAAGGGCCAGGAGCGGGTCCTTCACCAGCACCGTGCCGATGAGTCTTGCCATATTTGGTGGCTTTCTCAAAGCCCCATTTCCTTCAGTATTGTGATTAAGTGACAATGTCGTCTTCTATTTAAGAAAAAAAAAAAATAAAAAGAAAGTTTCCAGCTTTTGTGGTAGCAGAGATAAGCTGGAAAATGTGAGCCTAAAACATTCCCAAATAAGAAGGCCAATAAATAGAATCCAGAACGTGTTAGTAATAATAACAAAACCCCCCAAAAAATATAAAAAATTGAAACTGTTTTCTTGCTGAGTGAATTTGCATGGTGCACTGCCTTGTTCTGGGAAGTGACGGATGGATGCAGATGCTCTGTCCAGGACTTTTTGCTGTTTAACCTTTTTGCCATAGGGCTTCAAGAAAGTTGCATGCAGCTGAAGTGCTCCAGTGGAGTGCCAGGGATGAGGCTGGAGGGAACTCCTCTCCTGGCCGCAAGTGTTTTTGAAGAGAATGTAGGTACATGAGCTTGACAGAGGTAGCTTTATCCTCTAGTATCTAGTATCTCTAGTATCCATGACGAAGTGTTTCACAGGAGAGCTGTCAATTCCTGATGGACACAGGAGGTGAAATCCACACTGACGTGATTAGTAGGAAAAGAGAAAATGCAAAAATTCCTCAGTTTTCTTGCTAAGCTTATATATACAACGAAATGTGCTCTTATTAGAGAATGGCAAGCAATGCTCCCCACTTCAGACAAGAGAGCAAAGCCAAGGAGCGCCGGGTGCTCAGAGCAAGACAGCACCAGGGATGCTCCCGGCTCTGCCGAGCTGTCTGTGCCATAAATTGTGGCAATGCCACTGCTGTGACCCGGAGCCTGGGGGAAGAGAGTAGCATGAAAGTGATAAATCACAGCCAGCATTCCAGATCTTAATTAGGCAATGAAAGCTGGCTCCATTATCAGATAGATTTATAAAACCGCTTACTAATAACGCTATGTTCTCCCTCCAGTTTCTCTCTGATAAGACCCCAGGTTGCAATCCTGAGGTCACATCTGTCCTGGTGTTGGAAGGGGCTGGAGCTTTCCCAGCCCGACCTTCTGGGTAACACAGCCAGTATTGCCCTTACACTAACACCTGCTTGAGCAAGTGAACTCTTGACAGAAGCAGTGAGTCCTGAGAGAGCACAGCACCTGCTAAACTTTCCTACCAGTTATCCTTTGTCATATTCCTCGTTGCAGCGCATCCAGCTTCTAGCCACTGCTCTCACTCTGCATCTATTTTCTTCAGCTCAGGATCTTTCTGTGATCAGACCACTGCCATCTCCTTGACTTTGCCATTCATATAAGATAGAGAATCTGTTCCCCATGCTTTTTCCTTCAGGGGTATCGTTTCTAATATCTTTGTCATTTTTATTGATCTTCTCTTGAATCCTCTCTAATGTTTCAAACTCTTTCTTGACCCAGATCTGCTGGACCACATAATGATTTTCCAGGACAGTTTCCATCGGTGTCACATCTGCATCATTGTTGGATGTCTGTCTGTCTGCTGCTGTCTTTTAGGGAAGTCCGGTTCCTCTGTGGTTTTCCCTACTTGCAGCTCCTCAGTTTTTGTGTCTACTGCATGCTACTGTGAATAATAGCTGTGTGTTTCTTCCTTGTCATCAATGAAATCTCTAATTATTGTAATGCCAGAATGCGATCCTTGTAGGGGTCTTGGGAAAATCTGGTTACCTGATGATGCTTTCCTATTTGCAGTTGTATTTAAACATGTTATTAGCCATGTGTAATTTGTATTATTTTAATTGATTCCATTATCAGATAAAATATAATCTGTTAGTAACAAATCACTTACTGAAAAAGCCTTCTCCCTGTTTCAATCTCTAAAGTACTGGCCAAGGGTTTATACTGTATTAGAAATCTTTTGTGTAGCCTAAGCATACTGCATGAAGAGAACTACCTGTATCAGACAAGCCTGCAATCAAAAATATTTCCATTTCCTTTGATAGGATCTAGTGTCTGCAAGTATATAGCAATTAGCATTAACTATATTACTTTTATTGCTAAGGAAGCGCATCCTGTTGATTAAGGAAATGACTGTAGGATAATTTGCCTGTCCTGCTGTCACTGTGATCTGTCCGTTCTTGGCTCCTTTCTCTGACCCATTTCAGGTATCAAGGAGCAGTCCTCTGAAACTTGTGTTTCTTGTTAGAAATCCACATTCCTGATTCAGCTGCCTTAACACTCTTGCATGTCAGTTATTTGGAGAAGATAAAATATTTGGCTTTCATAGCTGCATTTAATGCCCTTCTGGGTTATTTTTAAATGATTTTAAGATCATTGTGTATATGTGCGATAGGACATTTCCCCCCCAGATTTTCACAGAAGTATGTTTGAGCGCCTCTTGCCTTTGTACCTTGTTTTTGACAATTAGCCACTGCCATGATTCAGATAATTTCTGTTCCTACTGAACTTGCGTTTTTCTTGTGTCGTTATTTTCCTCTGGCAAATTTCTATAATTTATAGCTTCAAATTAACATTTATGACTGTTAGCTTCCCTCTTTTCTATTATATTTATATCAGCTCCCACTTCCCCTCTTAGTGACACTGTTTTATAGTTTCTTTTTTTTTTTTTGGTGGTGACTTACTTGCTTAGTTATAGAATAATGCCTTTAGAAAATATTGTAAAGTTTTAGCAGATCTTAACTATCTTGACATACTTCTCTTTAATTTCTCCATTTCCACTGAATAGTTTGAGAATCATATTCAGCTTTGTGAAATCATCCCTTAAATATGTGTTCACAACTGGTGGGACTTTTATCCTTGTTACACTTAATGGCTGTAATTAATGTAATTTCATGAAATAGACAGCCGGGTGTCATCAGCACACTGCTGTAGTCCAGATCTCTTCGCTCACCATGCTAGAGTGTGAATCCCAGTTGCAGCTGTATTTTTACCAGCCATCGTATTACTTTCTAAATAAATTTGGGGTTCTCTGAATGCCTGGTATTTTGTTGCTGAGACCTGTGTAATCAGTCAAGGTTAGATCATGTACTTCTATGAGCTCCGTATTTGTTTACAGATATGGGTGATTTAGGAGAATATCTTTCCCTCTTTCCTCATCTATATCCTTAGACATCATTGCCACAAAAACCCCACCTACTACTGCTGTGTCTATGTACATCTGTTTTTCAGTCCTGGTAAGCCTCACTTTTGCTCTCTGTATCCAAACCAGCCCATTGACACTGTAAATATTCTTACTGCTTTGTAGCATCCTTTGCTACGACAGTTGAATGCACTGTCCAAGGTGAGCACCCAGATTCTCCTTTCAGTAGCATGCTAGAGTTCTTTGAACTAATGAAGAAACACTTCAGAAACATCACTGTGTTGGGAGAAGCACCTGCAGCATATTTTTTTCCTTGGGTGAAAAAATACTCTTAGGGAAATATGTGCCCCTGCACTGTGAAGCATACTTTCCAGGCACCTGTACATAACGTGAAGTTAAAATGGGGAAATAATAGAGAAACCATTTCTGTTGTCACTTCCACTCTGATCATCCTCGTCACCATGTTTCAGGATGACACGTACAGAAGTAACGTGTGAAATTCTCTTCATGTGGTGTGTTTTGAAAACCTGCATCTGTGTTGAAGTAGGCAGTTGGAAACAGGCGTAAGCTGAGGGTTTGAACTGTTTGTCAGTGAGCGTGCGTGTCTGCGAGTACAAGTACCAGCCTCTATCTATATAAAATTAAATTATGCTGCAGTGCCAAGTGCATTCAAGTGGACTGGGAAAGACCCTTGGGAAGATGCTGGGTCTTTCTGCTATGATATTTTCTGGTAATTAAACAGTTCTCTATTTTATAATAGTTAATGAAAATGAGAGTGGTTGGAAAGGTTATTTCTGTCTGTTGCTATCAGATCCTACAGATTTGCTGACCCTGAATAATTAAATGGTTTTGATCACTCCGTCTATATTGCCTAGAACTGAAGTAATTCTGATCCTTCGGCAAACTTGAAGCACAGCATGGTACATACTGAAAGGCGCCAAAAGATGAAACATTTCAGTTTTGTGGTTCACATCTGTCTGTCCTGAGACCAGAAGACCATTATAATGCACTTAGAGCATTTAAAAGCTCCTCAAGGTTGAAAGCCCCGATTAGGGCAGTATCTGCTCACATGCAGCCTGCTGGAGGGCACCAGACCTGGGAGCCAGGAGGCCCTCAGTTCCCTCTGCTGTGTGCAAAGATGTTAACAGCATTGTTTAGTGGGGGAAAGACAAGGGGAAAATGTAATCAAGGAGACCCTGACACTAAAGTGAAAATAGCAATGGACACATCCATCAGTTTGTGCTGTTTTTACAGAGAGTATAAAATATTTAAACTGAAGTCATTAATCATCCTGTTCCTCCGTTCTAGTCCATGGGAACCACAGGAGGTCACCAAATATGCATTTAATATAAAAGAATGAAAAATCTTGGAGAGAAAAGTAGTGCAATGTAAGAGCTGGAAATGCTAACCAGAAAAATTTCAAGCAGAAATTTTGCTAGAAATGAAAAACTGATTTCACAGCGTTCTGTTGGCAAATCATTACACTTTGGGCAGGAATTCAAAGTATATTTAGAATTAGTAAAAAAAAACAAACAAACAAAAAAAAAAATCCTGAAATGGAAAATTGGTTTTATTTCTCTCTCTCTCTTTTTTTTTTTTTTGATAAGATATTGTTGGATAGGAACATTCTCAATTTTGTTTGTTTTGACAAAATCCCAACACTGCTCATGGAAAGCAGATGCTTCTTGCAGAAACCATTGCCAGGTTCACATTCCAGGTTTCCATCAGGTGATTTTGATGGATGCTTCAAACCTCCCATACGTTGGGTTTTGTACAGCGGGCTGATACTGCCCCATAACTGCAATACCTAAAGGGAACCAGGGATTTCCTTCCTCTCACTGCAAAAGGTGCTTACCTTAAGCAATTGCCTTAGGGAGTTGAGGTAGAGAGAAAAGCCAAAGACTGTGGCTCACTTAAATCTGTGTGGTATACCTAATATTTGTTGGGTTTCTTGGAGGCAGCAGGCTGGCTGTTACTTGTTATTCATTTGTTTATTTACTGGGGCCAGGGCTGGTTGTGCTGTGAGGAGACAACTCTGGTGCAGGGATGCAAAAGCAGACTGGCTGCCCAGCCAAGGGCTGAAGGAACAAATATTTCCATTATCCAGTGTTTGTAACCGATGGCTGCTGTAAGCGCTAAGGAAAGCCCACGTGCTGTGCCTTGTGCTGCCCAGGAAGGCGCGGAGAGACAGCAACACGCGGCGTAGCGATGGGTTTCCAAAACCTGCCTTCAGCTTTGGCACAATACAGCCACTGTAGAAGAAGACATTAGGAACAAAAAATAAAGCTTGAAGCTTCAAGAGCAGGCTGCCAGAATTATTAAGAAAAACATCAAAATGATGCCATTAAAAACAGATGGGGATTCTATAAAGTATTGAAAAGAAAATGTTTAATTATGAGCCTTATGCAAAACCCATCAAAGTTGGATTAATATTATAGTGCTGTTGCTGTAGAGGGTTTAAGTAGTCCGCGGTGGAACATTAATCTTTCACTCCTTTAAAAATAATGTTTTCCTTTTGTTGATGACAAATTCCATCTCTTCACTGTTGAAATCATATATCCAGATTAATAGCATCTAACATAATGAAATCAAAAGGCACAGGTAATATGGATTAGTTTAGAAAACAACAACGAGGAAAAGACCTCAGGGGAAAAAAACTTCACTGGATGAGTGCTTTTGTCAACACTGCTGTATTTTTTCCTGTTGTTAAATGATGAGGGAGCAGTCTCTATTCACAGGTATTCTTGTCTGTCTGGGATACAGTGCTGGAGCTGTGTGACCACTGCACTGCAAAAATTTTGAGAAACAGAGGGTGCTTTCTGATTTTGGGGGGAGAAGTTTCGTCTGCCTTACATTTCTGTAAGATTACCCGTTTCTGCACAATCTGAATGTGCCTGGCAACAAGTACAGCCCCAAACCTGCCTCTTCCAGCTCAGCTGGCTGGAACACCTAGGGAGCATTCCTGGGATCTGATTTTATAAGAGTACCAGCAGTGTGAGTACCCCAGCGAATGGGGGTTGCTTTGGGAAGGTCTCTGTGAGTCCCCGCTTTGGGTGAGGAAGCACCCCAAACAAACCCTCTCCCTCCAGACTCCAAGGGTGTCTGGGCTTGGACCTCTTGTGCAAGCAGGGCAAGGAGATGCTGCTCCTGTGTTTTTCCTCATCACCTGTATTCTCTCCAAGGCTGAGGCTTGTCCCCGTGTGGGTCGGGCATTCCCTGCCCCTCCGTTTCTCATCTTTCCAACACTGGCACGCAGATCTACCTCTGCTTTCCACCATCAGATGTGTGGGCAAAACCTGTGTGCTGATTTAGTTCATACAATAGGAAAAATTTCCCTTCCTTTCCCCCTCCCTCCTTTGAAAAATATATGCTTTATTGAATCATCAGGTACACCAAAAACAGGCTCTTATTTTAGCAAAAATATCAACTCTGACTGCCAAGGTAGATTTAAGGCATTCATTACAAAATATTTTGTCCTGGGCTTTAAGAATAATGCACTTTCAGTACAAAGCAATGGTTATTCTGAACATTGGACATTTTTTTAGTTATTTACAATAGGTTTCAAGATTTAGAATTACCATGAAAGATTTACTTATATTGCAGTTCATGTAAAATTTAAAATCAATAAAGTAAATAAATTTAGCTTGTCTGCCTGAATCGATTTCCTACTATGCTAACGCAGCCCTGTAATACTGTACTTTCTTATCTCCAATGTCATCCTCCTGCGATAGTTTCAGGGTTGCAATTGTGGTATGTTATCATGTCCTTTGCAACACAGCACACCTCTGAGTCTCCTGCGCCTTCCATATTTCAGCCCTGGTGTGTGAAGGCTGCTTCCCCAAATGGGAGCTTTGAGGCTTCCTCCGTGCAGGTCGGGAAGGGGCAGAGTAGAGGTGGTCCCTGGGCAAATGGTGAGGAGACAAGAGCAGAGCAGTGCTCTGCAGGGTGTCCTCGCTAGAGAGGGAGGAGGAATTGCCCCCTTTCCCCCAGTTTTTTTACAGCTCTCTATGTGTTGTGCATAAAGAATTTCTTTTTTTTTTTTTTTTGAATTCATAGAATTTAAGTGGTGGTCAAACCCAAATGCAAAGCCTTCAACCAGCTGTTGCATTCATACATTCTTTAGCACGAGGGGGCAATTCAACATGTGCCTTAAAAGAGGAGGCTTCCACTGTGATGTTTTCTCTCATTCGTTTTGTCCTCATTTTACATCTTACACTCTGAGGTGCCTTATGTAGATGCGTGGTAACGGATTTCTGGCTTCTGAGCAGGAGAGGTGTGCAGAGGCTGTGGGGCTGCGAGCATCCCACAGTTCAGGCTTGGGCAATCTGGCACCCAGAGAGCCACAGCTGTTTTAGGGCACCCTTTGCCTCCCACCTTCCAGTGCGGCAGCAGGAGCAGACTAGAAATGTGAGGAGGTGGCGCTGACTTAACGCATGCAGGAAAGGTGGGCGAGTGCAAGGAAAGTTTTGACAGAAGGTGGGTTGCTCTATTTAATTTTTATTTCTGGACCCAAATGAAAATGTCACATAAATATAATTGAGGCATCCAATATCCTTCAGTTAAAAAAATAAATCCTTTAATTGTTTCTGTTTTTCATGTTTTCTGGATCTATGGCATGATTGGTAAAGGTGTTATTGCACTGGCAGGTTTAGCTTTGTGATTAAAATGCGATTATCTGTTGTTGAATTGGAGGATGGTGATTTTATTTTACAAAGAAGTTCCATGATTTATAGTCCTGTTCTGCAATGGACCTCAAAACTTTGCAAAGTTTTGCAAAACAGACAAGTGGCAACGATAGATTCTGCACTAGGCCAGTGCGATTTTCAATTCAAGAAATAACCGAGGGTCAAGGATTTCAGGGACCCTCACCTAAAAAACGCTGTCAAAGCTGATACACCTTCAGGAGATGGTCTAGCGTTAAGGATAGGTCATGCTGGAGGAAGGCAGGCAGTCAGGATTGTTGCAGCCACCTCCAGGTTTAACCCCTTGCTGCCTCATTGGCCTTATTAGGAAGCACAGATAATGATGTAAGCCCTGCATCTACCTTGGGAAGCTGCTGAGAAGTTTGCCTGGCAGACTAGACACAGCTGCACAATTCAAAGGCCTTGGAGGAAAGTAATCCTTGCAACAACAATAATTTAAAACGGATGAAATTTTAAAATATTGGATTTGTTTATTAAAAGAGGAAACACATAAATACAAATGCTTTGATTTTGGGTCTGACAGAATGGTAACTAGTTTTATAGCCAAGGAAACACTGTTCTTTTGAGGCAGAACTCTGGTTTCTCATGAAGTGAAATGTTCCTTTTTTATTACTTGCAAAAGAAAAAAACTATCAAACCCATCTGTCAGCTTTGCTGTCGAGTTTAAGATGGAGCACCCTTCCGGAAGCTGCAAGGAAGATGTCTATAAAATGTTAGGCAGACTTTAAAGGACAAAAAAGTATAAAACAGAGAGAAGAGAAAACAGAAAAATAGAGGGCATGGTCATGCAATAAAAATAAAAAAAAAGGGGACAGATTTATTTCTTGTTTAAGTTAGGGTAAACTTAAATGAAACCAGTAATGTTATGCTGCACAACCAGAGCAACAGCAGAAGGTTTACATGCATTAAAATCTCATGAATTTGAGCAAATAAAAACAATGTATGTGATCAGATTTATTTGTGTTATGACTCGTGTCTGGTGCACGGAGGCAAATGGCCCCGCTCGAGGCTGGCCGCTGTCTTTCATGCCACTGGTGGGCACGGAGCTGTGCAGCGTGCAGGATCGCCAGCCCCGCGCCCAGGCTGCTGCAGCTTGCTCCTCGGCAGGGCGTGATTCCAGCCCAAACGCATTCCACAGAGCCCATGGGTCAATGTTAGCGAAAAGATGCGCGGGACTGGGTTTGTGTGTGAAGGACCAGGTTTTCCAGATACGGAGCTGCACGGCTCCCGAGGGTGTTTCTCACTTGGCCAAGGCATAGGGAATTGGGCTAATTAAGAAATATTCAGCACAGCTTTGCAGTAACAGCAGCTGACTGGCACGTTGTCTGGAACAAGAGGCACACTGAGGCCAACTATCACGAAGCTGAGCAAGGAGGAGCCTGCTTTATGAACTGCAGAACTGCATGTGATCGCCTTGGGGAGGCTCTCCCACAGCAGCATAGCCCAGTTTTCTGGGGAAGGCAAAGCTGCTGCCTGCGGGGGAATGCTGTTCTCCAAAGATCAGCCTTAATTCTCTTTTTGTCCCTATTTTTTTGACAAAAAGTTTGGTTTTCAGATATCAAGAAGCTCATCCAGTGCCCTCTTTTGTTTTGTTGTTGACTGATTTGTTACTGAGGACTTCTTGTATCCCAGCACAGTGTGGCTGAGGATTTTTTTGCTCCCAAGCGTCATCATGCTCCATCTCTTTGTAGGAAAAGCTCAGCACAGGCAAAGCAGAAATGCTTAGGACCAGCCAGGAATATTTCTGAGTGTATGTAATCAGCAGTGAGCTTGCAGACTTTATTTAAACCTTCAACTTTTCTACACTTCGGATTGTCAAGTATTTTAAGCCTTGCCAGCAAGTCATCCCTTCCACTCCTCTCCTTGATAGAATTTAATTTTGAATTTCCTTTCACTGACTGTAATTGTTTGGATTAGCTAAGTGCAATTGTACCGACTCAGTGCTGACTGCAGGATTGCTTTTCTACGGTATTCAGCCCCTGGCTGTAAACTATTTCAGGTGGGATATCAGTTTTTTTTTACCAGATTGTTAAAAATTTATATATAAATAAGAAATACCCTTTTGTCCTTGGCTTTGACATTTATTTCTAGAAATAAAGGCTTAAATAATTTCTCTTAAAGTAGTACTTTGGATAACTAAGGACAGATTACTACGTTCAAAATGGTAAGATGATCTCTGGGAAGCCACGGCTGTGGCTCTCTCCTGGTCAGGGTAAGTTTTGCTGTTGTCCGGTATTTACGTTTCTCACCAAGATCAACCAAAATCTAGCCCCAAACTCAAAAGATTTTTTTTTTTTCAAGTAATGAAACATGTAAGGCCCCTTCCTTTTTCAGCTGGCAGGGGTACTTTCATCTAACATCAGAGAAAATTTCTGGTTCATCCTGAGGATCCTGGATGGCCCTGATGCTCAGTGTTCTGCCTTTAGCTCAGCCACTGACACAGCCACTGCTGCCCATCGCTTCACACAGTCACACAGCCCTGCAGAAGCGTGATGCTATGATGCCAGTCACAGTTTGCTGATTATGGCCATGTCACTAACCCAGCACTTCCTCAGAGAGGGATGATATGACGACACACTGGGCTTTTAATTTTTTTTGGCTATTGCTGTGTGGTCCTGTGTAGTTGGGGCTGCACGAATTAGGACGTGTGAATGACTGGGAAGAGATGAGGGGATAGGTCTGGGTGACAAGCTCCTATGTTATCAGTTTTGACATATCAAGTATTCAGATTGATCCAGCTGTTCTACCCCTACACACACTCTTAGACCTTGCGTTCTGGATGGGATTCGGTTCATGTCTGTGCTCATCTTTCTCAGGATGGAGAAAGGTGATATTGAAGGAGAGGAACAATATCCCACGGGCAGCCTTGCCTTACAGAGGAGCCTGGTTTCCTTGCTCTCATGCAAGGAAACCCAGCTGTAAATGTCAAATATTTCCATTTATTTTCATTTTGGATTTTGTCTGCACTGGACATCAGGTTGCAGTGAAGAAAATGTTTGTGAAAACTTTGAAAATATAAGGTAGAAATCTAGCCTTGGTTAACTTCATTTTGTACTTAGAAACTATGCAAAAGGTGCAGGTTTTGGCATCACACAAAGAAGTGATCTCTCCTGACAGCAAACTAAAATGATTCAAAAAAGCCCATATCCACACTTTAAGTAGAACATGAGCGGATGGGTCAGGGGATGGGTGCATTCTGTGCTTGCTCAGTCTGTGTTTGCCTGCAGCTGAAGGAGATGCAAAGGATGTCCCCACCCCTCCCACAAGTGCCATGGAACAGAACAGAGCGTCCTAGGGAGCTCGATGGGCAAAATGGTGGGGTTCACTTACTGAATGGCAAATTCTGCGGTTAAAGCACCAAGTCTAAGACAAGCAAATAGATTGTCATAATTATTACTTTGGTCGATTTATTGGTCCGCTGCCATCAGGTTGATGAGGGCTGTTTTCTGTCCTTACTTTGTACATGTGCACGTGTGTCCTGTGTGATCACGGGTAGAAGACTTGTGAAGCAGGCGACTCGTAAAATGAGATATTAATTATTTTCCCCTATCTCTAGAAGCAGTGAGAAGTAGGAAAGTGATTTATGGATTGCTCTTAGCCAGGTGGTTAAAACATAACAAAATCAGGCAGCTATGCACAAGTGTAGCTCAGGCGAGTCCGGTGCTGGGACCCAAACACCTCCGACCCCGACACCTCCGATGTTCGCACGGCCCTGCCGCGTTCCCTACGCTATCTCCGAAATCAGCCCTACGCCTCCCCCTGGTTTATCAGCCCGAGCACACAGACAGATAACATCCTCGTGATGTGGCCCTGACCTTTGTCAACCTTTGTTAAGGCTCCATCTGAAGTCCGGCCGAGTGTTTGTAAACAGGATGTAATTAAGGCTGGGAACTGACAGCGCCTGACGAGAGGACAATGCGGAGCTGGCGGGACCCGGGCTGTCAGATGTCCGCCCGCATTGTGCTGCCGGTGCCGTCGCAGTAATTGGTGTCCCCTGGCCGAAGGAAGTGCACTCAACTCGGATTAATCGGCCGCGGTGCGGAGGCCATCCCTGCGAGCACGAGTGTTTCCTCCGATAAACCCGCCGGCCCTCGGGAGAGAGCCGCGAGAGTCGGGGCTGCGGTGACAGGTGCTGGCTGAAAACGGGAGCAGGAAAAGGAGGGAAGAAGGAAAAAAAAACAACACAAAAATAAGATGTCTTCATGGCATGCCTTATCGGCTGGGCAAACAGGAGAGGCCATGGGCTTATCGCAGCTTGGCAAGGCTGGAGTGGGCTGGCGTGGCCAGCGCAGGAAGATGAGCGGGCAGGGGGCTGCAGATAACCACGGAGTGAGAGCACCAGGTCGGTCCCAGTGTGCCTGGACAGAGTTTAGAGAGCTTATTTGTATTTCTGTATGCTACTTATATATGCTCATGTCTACACAAAAATATCCACATACACTTGTATCTCCATACGCATACATTTAATGTGTGTATATACACATACACAGACATGAAATATCAAACTTGTACTAAAAGCAAAAGTGTTCCTCTGCTTTTTTTTTTTTTTAGTTTTAATTTTTTTTAACGTATCATTATCAGGTTTTCTAGCACAATTTTTGTAGCCCTAAACTGATTCAGAAATAACTGACAGCAGAAAAGAGTAGAAGCAAGACTGAACCTGAGTATCCTGTTCTATTTTTCCATTGCTTCTCCAAAGGCTAGGAAAAGGTTTGACTTCAAAATTATGTGTTTCATTGCCTAAAACAAGCAGTTACGTTTCAATGTACATATCTTTTATTTTTCATCTTTACAAACTGTCAGAAATCTTTCCTGTTAAACCTCGAAGTTAGGTGAATGTTCATGGGTCTACAATGATTTAAGGAAAAGTGCTGCATGCTCACTTATTTAAAGGCAGTTTTGAGCACACGACATGTTCCTAAAAATGGTATATGTTTTTCTTAAATCAGCTGGAGGATTATACTGATCATACCAATAGGTTTATTCACTTAGAGTTTAACACACTAGATTCCATATTCATTAGGAATTTCAAAATTGCCATTTTTACATGAGGAATAAAGAGATGCACATAAAAGTAAATCAGTGAATATATGAAAAGTTATATTACAAGTTCTGTCTAATATATAGAAAGCAGATGCTTTTGAAATTTAAATACCCCATGGCCGTTTACCACGGTAGCATCCTTCACAACATCCAATCCCAGACCAGCCAGTGAACATTTTAAACCCAGTAATTTAGGGCTGAAGTAGCCGGATCTCACTGCTGCTGCATTCAGAGGTCAAATTCTTGTTCTGCCCTCCTCCAGGCAGCAGTGAGCCACAGGGGCTGGGGTCCCAGTGCCCCCAGCCCAGTGGCTCCCTTGGGTTGATCGAGAGATGAGAAGGTGGCCGTGTGTGGGGAGCTGCTGCATGTCCAAATGATGGTGACTTCTTGTGGAACTAGGAGAAAATAGGGCTCCAGCAACTGGCTGCCACATTTCTGAGCCTCAACATAAAGTAAGCTTTGAAAGCAAAGGCAACTCCAGCCAAAAATCCACCTGTTCCCAGGAGAGAGGGAGCGCACTTTTTGTTTTCTCCGGCTTTGATTTCCAGCAGCATACAAAGAGACAGTATATGTACACATATATACTTATGTATGTGTATACACAAGAAGAAAAACGAATGAATATGTTTTTCCTCAATATGAGAAGGAAAATAGAAAAATATTCTTTGGCAGCCGTGGAAGTCGTAGCTTACTCAGCAAAGAAACATGTCTCGAAGTTCAAACCAAGGCTGACCAATATTCCAAAGTTGCTTACAGCTGTAGACAGCAACATCTATTTCCAGATGTTAGTGGGAATAAGGTAGATTAGAACAATAATGCCAGGATCCCTTTGAATGGAAACAACTTTATTCCTTTACTAGATGATATGTGGTTGTCAGTATTTGAATGCGAGCAAGACGAGGCGTGCAGCAGTGTCAGAATTGTGGCTGAGGTTGGTTTTATCCACATGTGCATCTCTTCTGCATGGAGCTTAACGGGGAGCAGAGCCTTCACTCAAAAGAAGCAAATAAATACAACAAGGCGAAGGTCTGTGTACAGAGCTGGAGAGGCTGGAAGAGAAGGCCAGGATGGATGAGAGCCAGCAGCAGATGCAAGCTGTGCATGGCTAGGGGGAGATGGGCAAAGTGAGGCAAAAAGGTTCCACTTCACTTACCTAACCTGCCTCACTAAATAATCGATTTCTGCACCATGCAGCGGGACTTTCCTTAAAGACAACTGTCATTAGATGAAAGAGTTAAAGACAGAAGCCTCTGAAAGAATTAACTTTGATGTCTGAATACATTTTTGGCATGTAAATACAGCTGCTGAAGAAAAGGAACAAAATACCCAAAGCAGTGAATATAAGGTGGTTGTTTTTTTTTTTTCTTTTTTGGTAGGTAAATCATTTTCTTTTTAAATGAAATTCTGTTTGACTGCATGAAATATGAACAGTAATTAAATGCACAGTCTGTGGGCCTTCCATACTTTAAAGCTCTTTCTTAAAAAAAAAATTGCTCACCTCAGACAGGCCAATTACCCAAGAATGATGGAGTCAAGAGGAAAGTAGCTAAATTTCTTTACTTGAATGATCACAACCACAAGCCAGTGATTAGTCCCTGCAGCACCAGCGGGGATGTGGTGGGGACACTCACATTGGAAGACTTCAAATAGTCATTTCCTTGGTTAAAATAAAATCTGACTGCACTAAATAGACAGTTTTTAATCTCAATTGGACATCTGAAGATTTCTCAAGCTGTTGTTGGCTGCGGCAGAAACAAATTTTTCTGCTTTGTTGATTAAACCAGTGGTCTCCACCATTGCTTATCGGCCTGCGACGAGCTGTTCTTTTTAATTAAAAGTGAGCCACCACGAGAGAGCAATTAACAGCTAGTAATTACTGTGCTCTTCAGAACTGCAACATTTTGCCTTTCATTCCAATTATATAATGGACAAGTGGCTTTTTGATCTTCAAATTAGTGAGCTCTTGTACTATTTGTTTTGAGGCAGATTTGGAAGGTTAATGATGGCCTGTGGTGGCACTCTTTCCACTGACTGATGTAAGACAAGAAAAAAAGGGGAAGGAAACAGAAATAGTCTATCAAGAAATGCAAATGCTGCCTTCATGATAATGAACAGGAGAAGCACAGGCAACTTAATATGCAGGTTATTTAATATGAATCAAATAAGCACTCATTTTGGTTCAAACTCATGCTATGGAATTATTTTTTTTTTTTCCCTAAAAAAAAGAAAAAAGTTTAATTAAGCATTTCAATATAGATTCTTTAGAGAGTGACACATAACATTTAACCGTTTGATACTTAATTGTGTTTGCCTTTGATTGTGGCACCTATAGTTAAATGCTGTACAACAGTACTGAGGCATTGAACTGTCCCTCAGGACACACAATGCATTGACTTTGTCTAAAATCTTTTAAGTAATAAGTCTTAATATATTTAATGACCACTGTGCCCTTTGAGTACAAGGGCCCCTTACATCACAAACAGTTGTCTAATTTTAATTAATATTGATTTGCATCTCTTAAATAGAAACTGTAATTGTCGCAGTTGCTTATGGCTCTTTAATAATCCTGGAGGATAGACTGTTGAATATGTTTTGTATATACGAGTGTGTGCTCTAAAGAAAAGATCAATAAGTCTGTTTCTGGGGCAGATGTCTTCTCTTTTGGCTGGAGCAGCTGCAGTTGGCTAAGAGGTGCTGCTCTGATTTACACTAATTGTGAGTGTTGCATTGGACTTTTTAACTGTTCCCCGGTATTTTTTTTTTGATATATAAATGCAGATAAAGTTTTGTCTCAGCTGCACTGATTTTTTGGAAGAAGTCAGCAGCCGTAGTACTTTGATATCTCATGAGCAGTTTAAGAATTTGGCTCTATGGTTTTGCTGTGCATGTCTGGATTGTGCATATCTGCATAGCTTAACAAAACCACGGGCCCCATGTAACAGACAAATTGCAGATGTTCTGAGGAGTAGGTGTCTTCAGCGTGATGAATAATGCCTAAAAATAATTATACACATAGCTGAAACAAAAATATCTGTGCTTAAATATCTTTACATTATTGACTTTTGTACTCCTTCATTACACACAATCCTTAATTACATAAATGACTGTAGGCATGCTAGCACATAGATAAACCTTTTCTTTTGGGCTGCTAAAGCTTTGGTCTCTCATTCGTTGCTGTTGGAGAGAAATCTGGTGTTGGTTTCCTTGGAGGTAGAATCAGGTTTGTATTGTTCAAAAGACAGGGAAAAAGCCCCACAAGATAAAAACCAGGTTCCAAGGATTTTGGGATCACATTTTCAAGTGTCCACCGAAATTCTGATCTGGGGTAATGGGGTAAGGTACTTTGGTTATGATATTCAAAAAAGGCTGTGTACCCAGTGAGCGAGACCCTTCACAGACCATAGCTTCTGGGCTGGTGGATCACTGCAAACTGAGCATTTGAAAATCTGCAACAAGAGTCTCTTCCCATGCCAGGATCTGGGCAGAACTTGCACTGAAAAAATTTTGGCCTGCAGAGAGTTCAGGAATGAACCCATGTGTATGGGTTTGGAGGTGAAAGGAGTTGGAGAGTAGGAGAATAAAGAGGCTGAAGAAGGATAATTTGAGCAGGAATTTGGACTATATGCATACATCCTATTTGAAAAAAATACTTAAGATTCTTGAGAGCTTAAGTCTCTTTTTAGGTCAGTATTCTAGTATATGGGGCAAATTCTGACTTTTCAATGACAAGTTTGTTAGGGATCAAGGATTGCTTTGGTTCACTGTCTAGCATATTCCTCCCGAGTGGTTCCAAATTTGAAGATTAATATGTGCTCTTTGTTCTGAGCAGTATGCAACCCATTGCAGTAATACTTTCCACAGGCTGAGATGTCATCAATGCAATGTTCATCTGCATTGAAGGAATGTGAAGAAAGTATTAGGGTTGCATTTCCCATTCTCTCTCACTCAGTCAGCTGATGTGATTTGTTGCAGTTTTTTTTTTTTTTTCTTAATGCACAATGTGTGGAGTTTCTTTTGGAGATGCGTGGGGAGTGCTCGGATGAAGACAGTTTCTCTGAGATGTTGAAATGAACTGGAGTCATGCTGGGGAGAATGGATGGAAGGGAGTAAAGACTCAAATCCTGAAAATATATGAAGGTTGTATGGGGAACAGGATACAGAGCACAACACCCTTAAGCTGGAACTACTGGAGATGTGCACCAAAATCTGTCACTTCTAAATTTTTCTTTGATTTCAGCAATCCAGCTGTTAGCCCACGACTTTTCCTGGTGTCCCAGCATGCCAGAGGTGAGAGGTGGGGTGCATGCATCCCCAGGAACTCCCCAAACCAGCACCTGTTCCCACCCAGAGGGTTACTGCTCTTACCTCCTGATCTGAAATAGCAGTTGCATTCTGTTTGCATACACCCTTATAAGTAGCAGTTTTCCATGAGTGTTGCTGCTGGTGGCTCTTCCTGCAGCTGAGATGCCCATCTCCTGGTGACTTTGCCTGTTACCTCTTTTGTCACCTTCACTGTGGTGCTGATCTGATCTAGTGATCTATCTAAGAACTTCACAATGAGATTCCCAAAAGCGTAGGCAGAAAGGAATTGGCAAATGCATTACGATAATCACTGTGGCTTGCTCTTGGAAGTATAGAACGTTCGATTCAACATGTGCATGAACTTGCAAGGCTGGGCCATGCTTGCTTTGCCTCACTTGCATTGACATTCATGTGGATTCTCAGCCTGACTTCGGAGCGTATCCTGACCCATACCACTGCGAGGGGAGGGTCTGGGCATCTGCTCCCAGCAGCCCTCCTTGCTGCAAGCCCTTCGTGTCTATTGACGTGCTGGAAGCTGAAAGCAAGCTGTGGCAGCCGTTCTCCTCCTTAGACAATCTGCTTGCTTGATCCGCACACATCTGGTGACTCCTGTTAATGGGAGTTACACATGCTCGGTTAGGGGAGACTAAAGATTTCCTACAGTTTTACTAGCAAAATACTGGAAATGGGATGACTGCAGCCAACAAGATTGCGAGGGCTCTTGTCAGAAATATGATTAGGAGTTTGTTTCCATGTAGCTCATGCAGCAACAGACGTGAGCCTTGAGCCAGAGACAAATAGTTAGTATCTAGAGAAGGCAAAGTGTTCTCTGAGAGGCTGGAATGAGAATTCCAGAGCAAGATGAAAATTGGCCTCTGAGGGAATAACATTTTCTTTCTCTTCATAACTGCGGATAAAAATTCCAAATAGATCATCAGCACGTATATTAAGGGGGGATAACATTCCTGTGATATTGTTGGAAAATTCAGTAGCGATGTATTTTTCATTTTTTTATTTTTTTCCTTGCTGTGAATTTTTTCTTGGGTTTTTGCCAAACAATGCAATAAAAAGCACCCATGAGATACAGGAAATTTAAAGTCTGTTGGTGTTCATTACATTACACAGAGTCACACAGAATTTAAGGTCCTATACATTAGTCTCCTTCTGAATCAACACAGGCAAGCATATCCAAAGCAGAAGAAGCAAAACCTTGGATGCCTCTGTTGTAACTGGAAATATGAGAATAAGTCTTCTGAATGTATATTTATTTTGGAGTCTGAGAACAAACCAATAGTAGCAGTGCTGCTTTATGTGAGGCCTGGAGTGAAAGAAAATATATATATTCAACAAAAAAGTGTGATGAAGCTAACTTTCATCTTTTCTGCCTTGTCCCATATTACTGTCACATCTCCTCTGAGCACAGCAAGGCTCCACGAAGGGCTGAAAGGGAACGGAGGCACAAATTATTACATTGATAAAGAAGAAGGTAACTTATTTTTAAATATAAATGTAATGTGCAGATTTTTATTAGAAGAACTCTGAGCTCTGTGCCAGGGCCTGTTTATTTTGAGGGTTTCTTTGTGAGAGCCAGGCGCTGCTCCTGCCTTGCTGTGGCAGTACCTGGGATAAGCACGGTGTTTCTCAATGCAGAGATGTTTGAAAACTGTCTGTGGAAGAGATTGGGTGACGACAGTGTTATGGCAGCATTCCTTCAGGAATTGCTTTTTCTCAGTAGAAATACAGTTCTTCAGATTTTAAAAACATTTAGAATTTTTGAAGAATTCATGTTTTAAGAATAAAATAAAAAATTACCTTAAAAAAAGCTGTAACATCCTTCTCATGCTCTCATATTTCTTGATTTTTAATATATGTCTAAATAAAAATTGACAAAGGTCTTCCAAAGTGTTTTGCCATCTTACCTTCTACTTAGTTCTCCTTTTGTACCCTTTCTTCAAAAATTCAGTCCTTTATTACAAAATTATTTTTAATAGATTTTGTTTAAATTTCCTTTAGGTTTGAAGCATTCTCCCCCCCTCCATGTTCCTCCATCCCTCTGTCCCTTATGGGTGATGAACAAGAGGGGCTGAGATCTTCCCGGTCCATCCTGGGCAGCTGTAATATATCTCCAGATGGATTGTTTTTTTGGCTGGAGCTAATAGTTACTAAATCCCCACTTAACAGTTCGTCTCTGCAGATGTCTCTCCTCCAGTGAGCACTGTGTGCTAATTTCTTGTTCTTCCAGTGTATGCATCCATACTTAATTTGGGGAAACAGGCTTAAGGCTGTTAAACTCATGTTAAATGCTCAGAGTTGGCTTTTACAACTACTCGTGTCCAAGAGCCGGAGCGCATCCTGAAGCCTTCCCAGTGCTGATGGGAAGTGATGATAACTTATTCCGGGAGATTATTGAGATCCTGGCTGCCCTTCCCTCACCATGTTCCTCCAGAATGTAAATCTTCAGTAAAAGTAAAGCCACATTTCTGTTGAATTCTGGGAAACTTTCCTAATTTACACCAGAAATATGTTTGTCTCCAAATTATCTACCTGGTAGAGTTGGAATAATATTAGATCTTCTGCACTTGGTAACATCCTTCTTTGTCTGTGAGGGAGGCTGGAGCAGAGACCAACCCCTGGTCCCTGTCTCATCCCAGAATCTCCGTGTGGCCCTGCCACAAAACCCTGCCAGGAAAAACCCTATTCTCCATCTAGTTGTAGGAAAAAAAAGGCAGAGAAATGGAAGAGCTGTGGAACGTGTATTCTCAATTTAGTTCCTTCCTATGGGATTTTAAACTGTGACAGCTCTTTCTTGCTTGTTTCATGTATTACATAGAAATGATGTCAGGTGGAGGATGCTTTTGTGCTATGCTGGTGTAGCCTCGTTTTCTGTTAGGGGCAGCAGAAGGCTCAAGGAGTAACTCTTTAGAAAACTGCGTGTTTGGTAGCAGTGGGAGCTACCCGTGTCCCTGGAGCTATTGGGTGCCATGCCAGTGTGCAGCTGTAGGGTAATGGGAGTCAAGCACTGAATAGCAAATGAACAGTTTTTTTGTGTATTTGACCCAGTTTGTTGCAAGTCAACACTTTATCTGGAATGGTGGCATTTTAAGCAAAGTTTACTTTTGTAGTGAAGTACTATTTCTTGTTCTCTACAAGATGAGAAATTATGCTCTAGCTGCCCAGCCATATTTCCAGTAAACTAGGAGACTTTTTGTTGGAGTGCTAATCAATTTAGTTTGCATTGTTTTAAGGAACATAGTGCACATTCCTAGGAAAATACTCTTTTTCCAATAGAGGGAGTATTAGTGCCAGACAATGCCCTTCTTTCTCACTCTCTTTGCATCTCGTAAACCTACCTATTAGCAAATAAAATGCATGCTGGTAGCTTGGTGCTGCCTGGACCGAATTTGCTGCCTGCTCTGTCCTGACTGACTGACTTCTGTGAGCCATGAGGAAATAAATGATCAATTTGTTCATGGTGGCAGAGCAAGGTGCAAGCTGGTTCTCTCAGCTGACCTGATAGCAGGGCTGGGTCCTTCTCCCTGACACACTTCACGTTCTCTTGACTAATCTCTTGCAGACAAAAGTCATGTTGGCAGCCATGTTTCTAAACCCAGAAGGAATGTGAGGGCAGATGCTCCGCATTCGTACAGCTCCGGATTCGGGGAGAGGTTTTCCTCCTAAAGGCACAGCTTTGCTTTCCCTTCAACGGGCTGGCAGCGCAGGCTCAGGGTGCTTGTTTGAGTCGTTGGGGCCAAATTCTGCTCCTGACCCAAAGGACTCCGAAACTTGTACTTCATTAATCTCTAGCATCTGCCTTGGTTGGGATCTTACCTTCAGAACAAGACAGGCAACAGCCCCCAGTTTACCCTTTAGCAGTCGGAAGGATCTGGAATTTGCAACCCCTGAAGGGGTTGAGGGGATGGGGAAGCTCCTGGATGAGCCCCTGGAGAAGCCGGGACATGGGGATAGCATGGGCTGTGCCGCAATGCTGAAACAAGCGAGCTCAACAAAGGCTGTAAATCCAACATGAATCACGGCAATGGAATTAACTTAAAATTATACTTTCAAGGTGAAATATTTGTGGTTGTAACAGTTTGTTTTTGTCAAACGGTCATGAGCTTCTGTGATTTTTAGAAAACTTTTCCTGGTAATTTAGCTTCAGGATATATTGCATACGCTGCAATGCCTTTAATGGGGAGACATTATAGCATGTGCTGTGGGAGTGTGGGTTCTCAATGCTGGAGCACACAGTACGCATATAAAATGTAAAAGGGAGATTTATATCATTCCTAGTGACACAGAATAATAAAATCCCACAAGCAAAAATATGGAAAATTAATTTAGATAGAAAAGATGCATCCCTTTGCGTGTCTCATGTCTGTTGTTGTGAGATTTCTGCATAAATCAATATATTTTGGTTCTATTTAATGCTGTGGGTACTTTGATTAATTTAGCTACATGTTACTGTCATGTTGGGCACATTCATCTTCTGTCTTGAAGCATGTACTCCTCAGCCTCTCTATCATTCCACCCCTTCAGGCCCTATTTTCATCACATTTAAGGGAACTCTCCCCTGCCTGTCTTTATCTTGTTAGGCTTTCAACAGCTTAAGTTGAATCTTCATTCTTTCACTCTTGCTGTCAAAGCTCCTTTACCAAGTTATCTCATTTTCCTATTCATAACATCTAACCCGTTATATTTAATACTCAGGCACAATTGTATCTGAACATTACATAGGACTTGCCAGCATAAATACTTGTAAATGAAATCAGACCACCCCTGGAAGGAATAGTGGTGGCTTTATGTTGCCAGTGTATTTTAAATTGAAAAATGCCCAGGACTAAATGCAGTCCTGGAGTAAGTGGCTGCATCTTAAATGAAGTCAGCAGAACTTCATCTGCTAAGCTGAGATGGATTTGACCCTTCAGTAGTGGAAGCTAGAAGGTTAATAATGATCACATAATCTGATATGAAGCAGAAATTAATGTCAGAAATGCCCCAGTGGGTGTGTACAGCTACAGATGACAGAGCTCTTTACAAGGAGGGGTAAATAGTAACATTCATACTCCTCAGACTGGAAAACTGAGGCAGGGATGTTGGGAGACTTGCCAAATTTCGGTGAGTGGCTAGTGCTGAAGCCTGGCTTTCTGCAGGTGGGGATCCCAACCTCTTCCTCATGGCAGCAGTCGTGGGCCCCCAGCCAGGTAGGGCTTGGTTTTCCTCCAGGTCTTACCTCTGCCCTTTGAGCAAATGAGGTGTTGTAGAGAAGCCTCTTCAGCAGAAAAAAAAAAAAAAAAAAAAAAAAAAAAAAAAAAAAAAAAAAAAAAAAAAAAAAAGAAAAAAAAAGATAAAAAAGAAAAAAAAATGAGAGAAAGAAAGGAAAAAAAAGAAAGGAAAAAACAGACTGACACCTACGTTACTCACGTTTCACTGATGCTGGGTTGCTCATTGCACCTTCATAGAGGTCCCAGCAGCAGGGACAGATCCTCATGCTTCCACCTGCTGTAAGCACTTGGGCACTTTGTGGAAGACGATGTAGGAATTAGCTCCTTCTGGTAGCACCGGACAAAACTCTGTGACCCAGGAAACGCTTTCCTCCCTTCTGTTCCTATAACTGCCTTTTCTTTCCTCTGGCAAGCTGACCTTTTTATAAATGCTTCATCCTTTCCCTCCCAAATGTGGAATTTCCTCCCCAAAAATTGTTCTGGCTCAAGACCCAAGACTGGTCAGACTCAATGGAGGCTAGAATCGGGTTTTGATACAGGACAGCATCCTATTTTTGGCAGAATACCCTGGCCTTGGCGAATGCTGTGCTGCTGGGCCTGGGGCTGCTCCCCCCAGGGGCTGTCTTCACGGTTCCAGTCACCTCCAAAGATGTAAAAGTATTTTCTCTGTGCATTGTTCTATTTTTAGGAGGAGGAAAAGCTATTTTAGGCCACTTTAAAATGTTTTTATGGCTCTTTCTAAGCCCTCTGTAGCTAGCTGGTCTCATGGTAATTAAGGCATTTGGCCTTACAAGTGGAAGGATTATGAAAACAGCTCCAGTGATTTCTAAAAGTACTCCAACATATTCCCAATATAGATTTTTTTTTGGTGTATGTGTTTGCTTTCTGATTTCTGTTTTTAAAAATGAATGGTGCTATGTGAAAATATGCAATCTGCCACTTTCACTGGGGTGCTGTGACCCTGCTCCTGAGGGTGAAAAACACAATAGCGCGTTTCCTGAACATTAATATGCACAGCTCACTCTACAGTGTATTATTTTTATTAACCGGAGCAATCAAAATATCTTTGTTTAGCTCTTACTTACCCCTAATGCAAACAAAAGTCACTGGAAGATTTACATGGGAATTTTTCTTGGACAGAGGTGAGAAAAGAGTTTGGATTTGGGGCTCAGGGACAGCGTGCTGCCCGTGGGATCACGGCATTGAATTCACACCGCTATCATCTCGAAATTTTGCAGAGTGATGACTGATGTTTTAGCACTGCCCTTTCCACTGAAACCAGACCAGCAAAACAAAACACTCTCCCTTAAAAATGGATGTTTTCTATAGCACGTAGGTGAGGTGGAAATGTTATATGCCCACTGGGCTTGGGATGCAGGCAACCACAGTGTTACAAGATACTTTGCATTTAAATGAACGCGTCAGGTTGATGGGATGAGGCAGTGAGAAGTGAGAAGTATCACTTCCAGGGCTAGGAAAAAAAATGCCTTCTTGTGGTCCAACAGATGCTTGGGGCTGGTTGGCTGGAGGTGCCCCAAACTGAACACTTTGTGTTAATTTTAACACGCAAAGCATGAGGTTGGTGATGGTACAGCCAACACTACACTCTCTGGAATGCGTTTCTGAATTCTCTGTGATAGAAACAAACTGAGATTTAATAATGTCAGATGAACATGTAAATGGAACAATCTTTTAAATAATCTCATTACAAGTCCTACTGTAGTCAATGTAATCAGCCTAAAATCTGGCAGGTATGAAGAAAAAATACCCTTTTGCAAAACCGACATTTATTCATCTATTTCTACAACTATTTATATCATTGACTTGAGGCACAAATACCGGTTAGTGCCTATGGGCCTGGGTGCCTGAAACATTAAAATTTATTATTATTATTTATTTTTATTAGCTTCATGTGGCAGAAGATTTATAATATTCAAGTTTTATTAAGTACTTGTGGTTTTTAAAACTGATCGTAATTGTTGCTGGGCAAATCTCAAAAGGGGAAGAGGATTGGTTGGTTTAGTTTTGATTAAACTCTCGGAAGTTTGGGCATTTATCCAAGCTCTTGCATTTCTAAAATGGGTCTGCCTCTCTTGTGAGGATAAGCTTTCATTTTTCTTGTTATCATTTCTTTTCCTTTTTCTTTCTTTTGAGAGGACCCCCGTCTTCATGCTTGAGTCAGACACATGGCACAGGATTCTAGCATATATGGTTGTTTCTGAATGCAACGTGGAAAAGGCAGGCAGGAAGAGTTCAAAAAGTTTGCAATAAGTAATTGCAAAGAAACCTATCTGTATCCCTTTACTGTTATTACTTAAAAAAAAAAAATGGTTCTGTTTGCAATTTATAATAAAATTGCTAATAATTTTCTATGGTAGTTATTTCTTAATTCAGATTCTGCAGATACAACCCCGTGACAGTCTTGGCCAGGGCATGGCAGGATTCTGATGCAGAAAAATCCAAATACTGTATTTCTCTTTTTGGTAAGATATGAAAAAAATTGAAACTAGGAACTGGAGGGTGGACAAGAGCATCTCCTGGTGTGGTGTTGCTAACTCTCTTGAATTTATTACAAATGTCATCTCACTTGGTACGTTTCTCAGTGCTGCTATTTCATGTGTTCCACCGTTGCTAGAATTATAATTTTCATTACATTTGTGAAAGGTCTAGAAAGCACCTTTGTGTCCTGGAAGAAGAAGACGTTGTCTGCTCTAGTGTAGTACACTCTTTTCGTAGATGTTTTTTATACACATGGGGATGCATGCAATTTATTTTTCTCATGTTTTTAACATAACTTAAAGGAAGTTTTTAGTGTAATTTACTTTTCAAATGTTTTAGGCCTGTGTAAGAAGATAAGTGGTTATTCAGAAGAAATCATGCCCAGATTGGAGTTTTAAGGATTTTTACCCCAGTTCATGAAAGCACTTCTGCTGAACTCATCTCAGCCTAGTAGGATTCAAGCATCCGTTGAAGCAAGCCATTGCCATGTGCCTGTTGGCACCATCAGAGCTTACACAAAGACACACACGACCAAATAGTGTTGGGGTGTTCTCTCCTGAGCTCGGTGTTGCACAGCATCTATGGCTGAGCCCTTTCTGGTTGATGGATGGGGGCACGGAGGAAGGAGCCTTACAGAACCTGCTGGGATTCCCCTTATTTTTGTTGGTGCAAACAGGCTGAGCTCTTGGGAGGGAAAGTGTAGAAGGGGTGGACTTTTCTTACAAGGGACAAGTGGGTCCTCAGTACCTGGGTGCTCACCGTCGAGCACAAAATAGCTTTTGGTCTTCAGCCTGGGAGCTTTATGCGAGATTTCTGTGAGCACTGAGCAGACCTTTATTCCTTCCTTCAGTGAGAACAACTTTCTCCATTTCCTCTCAAGCACAGGCTGTTGCTGTTATAATTGTGCAATTCCACCTGGTTTAAAAATGAAAAGTGTTTCTAATTGGATCCAGGCTAATATCAGTCCAGCACAGTGGTTTTCCAGCGTGACCGTGATATTCCACCCTCTGCCAAGCAAAAAAGGCATGCTTTTTGCCTTAAAACCCCTACAATTTTCACTTGGAAAAAAAAAAAAAAAAAAAAAGACTTTTTTTCCTTAAGAAAACCAGAATGATATATGTAATAAAAATATTTTATAGAGGGCTGTAGTTTGATAGTTTGTGAATGGCGCTATTTGCTGAACCAGTTTCTGGTCCCCGGTATGTTTTGCTGGTGCTAGGAGCTCCGTGCAGGCGTGGGCGAGCACAGCAGCATGCTGGAGCCCAGTGCTGGTGCGGGTCAGTGGGAACTCTCAGTGCCAGCACTGGAGCCTCACTGATACTCAAAACAGGTTCTGAAAGCTCACAAAACCACTGCTGCTAGGTGGCAAGTGTTTCCTAAATGTCGCTTGAGGTACTCAGTACTGAGGTAGGTGATGGCCCTAAATACCCCTTCGGGCATCCTGCAGCAGGAAACATACCACAGAATGTATTTTTGCTGCAGCAAAGTCCATCCGTGTGGAAATCCAGATGATTTTGATGTTGAATGACCCCTCTGCAGCAAGCATGGTGAAGAGTTGCTCGTTGCTCCTGAGCCCAGCACTGCGTATCTGTGTGCAGCAGCAAGGGCAGTCCGCTTGGGGTTTGAGCTAAACCAGCTGCATGCCAGTGCTGGTGGCTGTGCTGTCCTGCAGGTTTCAGCATCACGGGATGGGTTGCAGCTGAGTGCTGGTGGAGACACAACCACCAGAGTTTGCATTCGGTCACCTTCTTCAAGTGCTGAGCTTTAAGTGCTACAGCATTATGTGGTTTTATTATTTTAATAGATGAGAGAGGCCCATGATCAATAGCAGGGA
>VXAV01007674.1:139147-176647 GCA_013399715.1 Alectura lathami | reverse complement strand
ATATATTTATGCCACTGCTTTTGTTATAAGCAAGTGCTGCTTTGATGCATAGAAGTGAAAATTAGGTGCACCATTTTGAAAGCTGGGCCTGATCTCCTCCTTTGTTTTTGAACCTTCTGCTAAAAATGTGTTGAGTTTTTTAGCAATCTTGTGGGAACACAGGGCAAAGAAGAACATTTTTTTTCCCCACAAAAGAGCATTGGCTAGAATACCACATCTTTTTAAAATTCTTTTCATCTTCCAAATAAAAATATTATCTTTACAGTAGAAAGGATGTTTAATATTTCCCTACTTTTTACAGTTTTATAGTTGCCTACTGGTTTTTCTCAAATTTTCAAATTTTGTGCCAGTTTTCAGCCAGGAATAAAATTTTAAGCCAAGTTGTAAACCACTGAAAGAGAAACATTGGTACAGCCTTAAGTGTAATAACAATGCATCTGTGTCCAGTATTTTGATATCTGTGATATTAATTTGTACATTTTGACTTCCTAGCTACACATTTGAAAGAAAAAGTGCAGGATTTTTTTAAATTAGGAAATCATTGCTCCCTGCCCAGTTGAGAAAGCAGCTACTGCTGGGCTGTGTTATGGCTGAACTCCCAAGAAGAAACACCAGGGTTGCTCTCCCTGTTCCACTGGTGTCAGCAGGAAAAACCTCACTGCAGCTCATGGCAGAGCAGAGGTGTTAA
Source organism: Alectura lathami (assembly GCA_013399715.1). NCBI lineage: Eukaryota > Metazoa > Chordata > Aves > Galliformes > Megapodiidae > Alectura > Alectura lathami. The sequence goes on along the minus strand of VXAV01007674.1, from coordinate 175,959 downwards.
CACCGCCAGAGATCAGAACCATCCCTATTGTTTCCAAATGATGGGTGCCACTGAATACAGCAGGTGCTGTTTCAAGGAGATAGGCACCTTGAAACTAAAAAAAAAAAAAATCACTTTTTCAAGTTTGTGGGAATGACTTCCCACCGTACGCTTAAAAAATTAAGTTGATTATCTGCTCCTTTGAAGCAGCCAGAAGTGTCACTCCCAGTGACATCCAAAACATTGGAGCTCGCAGCTCTGACAGCTGAAGGAGGGACCCGCGGCAGGGCTGGCACCACTCTAATTTGGATAAGAGGAAACTGCAATTCCTGGATGGTTGGCAACGCTGTAACAGAGGGGGGACCTCCTGGGGGGGCCACCAGGTACCTGCCACCACCCCACCATGGGATGGATCATGCCAGAGGGCTCCGGGGGGCAGTGGCAATTAACCCCATGGCTGCTCGTAGCCACTTGCAGAAGGACACAGGTTGCTTACATTTCAGAAACGAGCTTGTGGTAAGTGAGCATGGTTTGGGCTGTGGATGTGTATTTCTTTGGGTGTTTCAGCAAGCTCTGATAAAGTGAGTCTTTTTTTCTTTTGTTTTTGGAGTAATGGTGCTGTTAATATACTGTATGTATATAGTATGTACACACATAGGATCTAAACAGCTGGGCACTGAATTTTGGTGCAGCCCAGGCTGTATGCCCTGTATGGAGGCTCAGCCTGCTCACTGCAGTGGGGTTTGCAGGTGCTCACACTACCCATCAGGCTCAGCTGTGCCAAGCAGGTATAAAGCTGGCTGTGGGGGCAGGGAGCTGATGGCTGGAGTCTGCGGTGCTCTGTGGGTGCTGGAGCACCTTCTCCCTCTCTTGAACCTGGTAGGTTGTTCTGCTGATTTTGTTCAGTCTGAATGCTGAAGTTATGTTCTTGTGTGAAGCTTCTGGACTTCCTTTAAGCCTGGTTTGTGTAACTCAGCAACTCTAATGTAATAACAGTCTTCCAGCTTCCCCTTCTATATTTTATGATTCTAAAGAAAATAAAGTGAAAGCCCTTTCCCTTTTTTAAAACCTTAAAATGGCAAGGGGCTTCTTATGTGCTGGGCTCTGTGCTGTTGACTGACTTCATGGTGCTGCTCTGGAAATAGTGTTCTTAGCAAAACATGTATGTAGAAATTTTGATTTCATGGAAAGAAGTGGCAAAAATTTCCATTGCTTCTAACAGGGCTGGTATCTGCTGTACAGCACTCAATTGCATTTAAATGTGAACTTTAGAGTGAGCTCAAATACAAGCTGTCTGAACAGCTCCAACTCCAGAAGAAAGTCTGTACTTGAATTTCATGTCTTGAGCTTGTGGCTGATGAACTTTCTGGAAGAGCATGTTCTTAAGAAGGATTCAGGAGAAGGGAAAGACCTCATTGAAAGCTCTATGGGCAATAGTCTGCTGCCCCCACAGTGTTTCAGGTTTGGTAAAAATCAATGATTCTCACAGTTATTGGAGTGGCACAGTTAATACGCTAAGTGGAGTGGGTGGGAATTGTGCCCATCTAACAGGGAATGGCTTTTTCCTAAGGTGACCTTTAATTCTTCATTGCACCAAAGCACCCACAGAACGATTCACGAGGTCAAACAACTGTGTGCTTAGTACTAGAATTCTTTTCACCTGTTTGGTGTGCTTGATCTTTCCTATCCTCCATTAATGTCAGAGTGTTTTCCTCTTGATAAGAGTAAACAATATTAGTCTAAAGGTTTGTTTTATAAGAATAAATAACATTAGTCTGAAGGTTCATTTCTTAATAGACACTTGCTGGTTATTTTCAGTACTCTTTGGTTGTATCTGACTGTGTCTAAATAGTGCAAAACTTGATTAAGAAGACAAAATAGTGATGGAGTGAAGGACAGAGAAGCCACTCAGTTCATATGAAATTTAACCTCTTGTGTCCCAAGTTGTTGAACTTCCTCACAGGTTACTGTACTGGAAACTTAAGTTGCTCTGTCTTCTGAATTCTCAATAATATTTCTAAATGCAAAATGTACCTGGGGGAATGCTTCAGATATTTTTCTGCTTTAATGGAGAGAAGGTGGCTTCTCCCAAAAGCAGCACCTGTGAAGATGCTATTTTTTGTGTGCCCTTCAGAGTGGAGAACCTGGAGGCCAAATGAAATATCAGCTGCTCAGAGATTCTGTAATTAGGATCTTGACATCCACAAAGATAAAACTCACCTGAGTAAAGCTTTTCTTTAACATCCCTCTCAAACTCTACACTGGGGTTTTATATCCAGCATAGGGCTTTGTGTGACACAGAAGTGTTTCTGTAAGGGATACTGGAAGTAGTCACTCTCAGGTGGTAATCCAGAATTGCTTTATTTTCAGTGTGTTATTTTAACATATTGGTTAGTGAGAAAAATGGTTTTAGACTGGAAAAATAGTTAGAACAAGCCTCTGCTGCACTGCTCCAAAATGTGGTGTCCTGTGTTGAGATACCTGTGGGCATCTGACATCTTGCAGAGCCGGTTTGAGTGTGCCTGCTAAACAGTGCAGGATCTGCACCCATCTCAAAACAGCAGTGAAATGGGATTGTTAGCTGGATTGTTTGCCATGGAGAGCATTAAGCCCTGGGAAACTGTGAGGTCTGCTGCTCCCTAAGGAAAACTGCTGTTAGATCAAAGTGGGGAACTGCCACCAGTGTCTGCTCTGGGGCTGCAGAGTGAGACAGTGGAGTGGAGTTTGGTGAGAGCCCAGACCACAGGTGTGTTTGTATTAATGGCTTTGCCTCCAGTGGGAGATGCTCTGTGAGGTCCCAGATGGCTGTTCCTGGTTAGTGCAGTCAAACCCTGTTAGAAGGATGAAATACCACCGCCGGAAGGAAGTCATCAGGAGTTCTGGTAGCTTTTACATGGGCGTATGTAGTCCATTAGTTAATAAATTTTGGAAGAAAAGCAGCCTCTGCTCCTGGAGATTCTTCTGTAAAACAAAAGACAGAATTCTTGCTCACACGGAATGAGGGTTATTTAAACTACCTTGTGTGGCAGCACCATAAGGTGCTGGAGAAGTTCAGGTGCTGCTCCATGCCCCTGGTGCGTTCCTACTGTCAGGGCTCCTGCCAGGGCCATGCTCCAAGTGGGGACCCAGATGTGCATGGTGCCAAGGTGGGAAGCTGTTAGAGATGGTAACCTGATGAATGTGATGAAATTATTTTTTAAATTCCAGATGGTCCCTGTATTTTTTTTATGCCAGCTGCTTGGTGTCCTGGCAAACCCATCAACAAATCCTTCAGCTCTGGGGTGCCTGTACTGTGTGTCTTCAAACCAGAGTGGTAATACAGCCCCTACTACCATGCTGTAGGATGAAAAGGGGGGATCAGGAGAGGCTGTTAACTCTGTGTTTGTGTATAAATATTGTGTGGAGGCTGGTGTGCTGGAGCAGGACTCCTTGGTTTGGAAAGGAAGCAGTGATTTCTCTTGTGCTGATGGCTAGTGTTCACATGGGCAGCACGCGGGGACCATTTGTGTGAGGAGTTGGAGTGCTTTAGGGAACAGGGCAACCATGTAATCCACTTACTGTTTTTAGTGCATACTCCAACTATTTAGCCAAAAAGTCTGTTTAAAAAAGAAAATCTTCCCTAATAGAATATTGGTTCATAATGAATAGGCCCCCTTGTTATGGGACAGCTTAGTGCTGTTAACATTTTTCTCTCGTTTGGCTTTATTAGGTGCTATCTCCCATGGCTATCTGTAAAGCCAATTAGTGGAGAAAATAACAACCATATTAATCTCCCCAAGCAGTGTGAGAAAGAGAGTCATAATATCATAGGGAAATTGTTCTAAGTGTGAAAAATTGCCCACTTTGTCTATTTCATTTTTCTCAAACTCCAAAATTAATGACTTTGTGGAAAAAAATATATATTTATCTCTGTATAAAGGGAGAGATTTGATGAATGCTAAAGAGAAACCAATAGAGCTTTAATAAAAATGTATATGTCCATAATCCTGTGAATCCTATTCCAGCATGTTAAACTGCTGATTTGTATCTCTGTGTCAAATATAATTACTGGTGAACTGGAGCTGCGCTATAATATCTATTAATCAAGATTATAATTGGGAATTCAAGAAGCCGTTTGCTTGAGTCACGAGCTGCAGTGAGGCAGTGCTGGAGCTTGTGAGGCTTTGCTACAAGGCTCCATCCCCAGCCTGGGTGTGTGCCCTGTGGGCGCTGTCCTGCTGCATCCCATGGGAGCGAACTCCCCTCTGCAGCAAGGCAGAGCTCAGTCTGTATCACGCTGTGCGCTTGGGGTGTGAGTGATGGGAGTGGGCTTGACAAATGCAGCCATTCACACCAAATGAAGGGTCTTGATTTCTGAGGGTGGTTTTGTGCCTCTTAGATGAGTCCTGCTTGGTGATGTTGAGCCCTTGCTTAAAATATTCCACTGAAGATCTTAGCTTGGTCAGTGTTTTCCAGCATGGAGGTAAGGAGCTGTGCAGGAGTTATGATAAATACTTCTGAGCACTTTGGATCCTTCCAGCATTTAAGTGCTGTAGGAACAAATTGGGGTTTGGAAAAGAGATGGCTTTGGGCTTTTGTTTGCAGCCAAAGAGACAGAACTGGTAGAGATGTGCTGTGCTGAGAATGTTCAACCAGAGGTTAAAACAGCTGATAATCCGAGACTTCAACATATTTGGGTATTTTGGCTCTCAGAACAGTAAGCTGAAGTTGATTAATTTTATTTTCTCTCTCCTCTGATTCTCTTTTCTCTAGAAGGCTGCCTGACGCTCATGACTTGGGCAAATTGGGGTCACCTCCTTTGTCTGCTTTCTTCCTCATTTCCCCCTCCTGCTTCTTACTGTTAGTTCTCCAGGTGTGTTTTCCTCAACTTCTACCAGGTCTGATCATAAGCTGAACATGGTGTGAATGTTCCCAGTCTTGTTTTAACTAAATTAACTACACTTAGAGCCTTGGTGTCAGAGCTCTGAACAGTGAAAGCTTGCCACTGAACACATGAAACAAAAATGAAATTAGCCAGTGGTAGGAAACTACAAACAGCTGAGGCATTCAATTGTTAGCCATTTGAAGGATTAACTTCTAAATCATGTAGGGCTCCCTTGGTAGTTTAGCTAGTTGGGCACTGGGGTATATAAAAACACTTTCAAGTAGAAATGTATTTTTTCACCTATTAAAAAAATTTACTGGCAGGTTGTGATATTATTAAGTGTATTTTTTCTGCCATTGTCTCTAGTACTTAATTATGCTTTTTTTTTTTTTTTTTTACTTTGTGTGTGCTTCTGTTGGGTTCCCAATGAAAGACATGGGGATGTACTTGGTGTTGGGAAACATGACACTATTATTAAGAAATATATGCTACCAATTGATACAACCTACTGTATCCAGTTCTTGTATATGAATAACTTCTATGGATATTTGTCCACTAGATACATCTAGGACCAAAGGAATATTTGGATGTTATTTTACTACTAATTATGGAAAATCCTCCATATATTCTCACTCCACTGGAAATGAAGATATGCCAGTAAAAGAATTTTCTAGTGAGAGTTGATAAAGGAATTTCTTCATTAATGCATTACAAAGAGTTGCTGGAGTACTAATCAGAACTAGAGAAAAGGGAACTCTGCTAATTGTGGTCATGTGGCTATTTGAATTCAGTCTTTCCTGTGTCATGTGAGAACACTGTCATGGACCTATGGAGCTTCACAGGGAAAAAAATCCACAACTTTCCTTAATGTTCATTTCAAATAAAACCCTGAAGTCCTCAGACAAGTGTTTATTCAATCAAAATCCTTCAGATTGCACAATTAAGATTGATGAGTTTTATAGGAGACTTTTTCTTTATAAATGAATAGCACTAAACAGAGGTGACTTCCTCTCCAAGCACAGATTTGGTAATGAATATATAAAAAATATTTGTCCAGAGAGTCCTTTGCAGTAGAAGTCCAAGGCAAGGAGCTCATTTGGAGGGAAAAAGAGAAATAACAGCAGCAAAAATAACACAAAGCTGAAATAAAGGAGGGAAAATGTAGAATCACAAAGAAAACCTAAACAAATAAAGTGCAAACAGAGAGTGACAAGCGCACTCGGCCCCTGGATTGGTTATGGATGAGACGACAAGTATATGATGAAATTAATGACCCTCTGTCAACTTTTTAGATCTCACTTTTAAAGAGAATGGACCAAAAATCAATAGCCCCCAAACCACTAGTACTCCAGTGAACCAGTTTATCATTTATCTTACTGCTGGCACTCATATAGAAAGTGCAGCCAAGCACAGCACAGGACTTTCATTGGTAGTCATCATTACATGCAATGTTTGAGCACTCCCGTTAAAGGTCAGAGGTGTGCAGTACAGCTCCTCCGAGAAGCACCTATTTGAAATTACCAATATCTGTGTATAGCTTATCCATGCTGTACACTACTGTTTTTATTTATTTATTTTCCATGTGCATTTCCCCTCCTGAGCTTTGCCCGCTGGCTGTAAAAGTAGGGCTGCACACGGCAGCTCAGGTTAAGCCGATGTCTTGATTAACATGACGAGAATCAAAAGATGAGCCTTGGTTATTTTTATCTGAACTGAAATACATGATGTGAGCTAACGCTTCTAAAGAAAATTATTCTCTGTTCTCCACCCCACAAAAAAGTGCTAGAATACTGTTTAACATCTGTTTTTTTAGATGCTTGTTTTAAGTCCAAAGTGGGTAAGGCTGAATTTAGAGTCGATAGATTGTATGACTCTTCAGGTAGCTAATCTTCAGAAGGAGTAGGAAGATCAGTTTATTATTTCCCCCCTCCCTCTAGACCATGTTTATTCTAAAGGGATAAACTGGGCTGAAGGAGGTCCACAAGCATCATCCCCTCATGCGGGCAGGGAACCTGAGGCACCGGGCAGATGGGTGTGTTGCCCAGGAGTTCAACCATTACCTGCAGGTACTTGAAGATAGATGGAGGTGGAGCCAGCACCCATGTCACACCGTGGCTGGGCTGCTGGGTGCCAGAGCATATAACGTGTGCTGCTGGGTTCTGGGGCTTCCTCCCATGCCCACCTGCAGCTGTGCTTACGGCAAAGTGCTGGAGCTGGCCACGCTAGGGTGCAGACAGGTGTCTAAGAGGGCGGCGTGACCCCACACACAGGAGTTTGGGTGCCCTCCTTGTGCATATGCCAAATGTAGGGTCAAAGCCTGCCTTTACAGAGCTGAGGCACTTAGGCAGCGTTGGCACAGCTGAGAGAATAAAACACTTCGTGCCATGGTGCTGTGAGAAGGATGGCAGCTGCTCTGCACTGCAGCAGACCAGGTATTTTCATGCTCTTTGTAGTGGAGGCGTTTTCGTCCAGATACTTGCAGTAGGACATGGTGCACAAGTCCCCTGGAATGCCTCTTGCCCCTGCTGGATGGATGTGAGGATTTGCTGCGCATACCAGGAAGCAGATGAGTTTTGAAGGACTTGAAAGAAAGGTTATGAATAAATATAAAGTTTTGCTTCAGCAAATTTTTTGTTACAGGCAAGTAATGCATTACCAATATCCTGCTACCATGGGTGTCCTTCTGCCATAAGTGGCTGCTGCAGGCTGAGGAGTTGTTCTAATGGGCAATAGTGTTAAAATGACAAAAATACAATGTCTCTAGGTAACAAAAAATAAAGGGGGGTGGGGTGGAGCGAAATACCTCTAGACATAAGGTAACACACAGATGAGATGAAATGTGAGTCCAAGAGCACTATGCATTGGCACTTAGAAAAGATGCATTGTGTTTTCAGCTGTGGGTTGTGCTGGTGGCTTGGGCCCCCCCTGCCTCTGCCTGACTGTCCTTGCTGCAGGTGTTTTATTGTTGGTTACAGAGGGAGACCTGCTTCATTTCTGGCCTCCCAATTGCTGTTGCTTTGGCCTGCCTCTCCAAGAGGTTTGTGCAGTTGCATGCAAATTGCAGCAATTCCCTGCAAGTCTACCTCTTCATATAGAGAATAAGAGCAGCCAGGTGATGTGAGGCACAAATACTGCCTCTGTAGTAGAAATTACATGCATGTTTTTGGCATGTGGCTCTGCCTAGGCTGTGCTAAAACTTCCACCCATATGTGGCATGATGTAAGGACAAGCATCGAAGGTGGTAGGAATAGCTGAGCAATACCTCTTTGGAGGGAGCAGGACCCACAGCACAGAGCATTGCTGAGTATCTCAAGTGAGGGGTGCATGCAGTGCAGTCCAGAGTTTTTTCCATTCACCGAGTAAGGAAATGCATTTGATGTTTGATAGGGCTCAGAGGAAAAAAGTCTGGTTTTGAGGTGCAGGAGCTGGAATGAGAAGCAGAGCATCAGTGCAGCGCACAACCAGAGACTTCGAGGAGGCAGATCAAAAGAGTAAATATCATAATATATCTTGTGCCCAAAATTAATGTTGCTGGTAGATGAATGTTGGAAGGCTCAGCGGAGGAAGTGGGTTTGAATAGACAGGTCGCTGGGATTTAGTGCAACTTCCGATGACGTCAATGGGAAAAACTCCCATGGCCGTGAAAGTGGGGACTGCATCTGCTGTGGTCTGTCCTGGAGTTGCACAGTCAGCGGATAAAAATCAAAGATGCCATCAGTGGCTATGAGCAAACAGGCAATCTCTTCCATATTCAATCACCATTTTCTTTCCCAGCATATTGAACCCATATTTTATCCCTAAGAGTGAATAGAGACAATGACTTGAGTCACACCTATCATATCCTGTTTGCTTGTACAGTAAGTGCCCGACCAGAACTACAAGCTTGCATTATGTGTGCCTTTCAAACAGAAAAGGCAAGTTGCTTCAAGTAGAACAATTCTTGTGCTAATTGCAACCATTTCAAGCTTACCACTCCAGCCTGGCTTCCCTGAATGAACACCTTAATCTGTTAAGGCTTGTAATACATTCAGACATTTAATACTTTTATTAAATATTTTCTTTTTTCGTTTTACAAATAGACCAGAGACTTTTTGGTGGAAGAAACTAGGAAAGTCTTGTTTGCTTTGACATTAAATTACTCTGTATTCAGTATGGCAATAGCTTAGCTCCAGGGGATACTTGATAAAACCGGGGGAGGGGGATGATCTCTGGCAGAAGCCCATTCCTCGCTTCCAGCAGAAGAGCTGAACTAGTCTGCGGCTGCATCCCTCCTTACAGAGGAAAAGGAACCATTGCACTGGCATCCAGTGCCAGATGCATCTAAATATCAAAGCTTCTCTGAGTCAGGATTTCAGTTTTAGTCCTTCACTGAAAAAAGAGGTTTTTACTTACCCTATCACCTTGGGCAGTACTGCCATCAAACCATCGTGTTCACCAATTTGCGTTTTTGCGATCCATGTTTCTAATTCTAAAGCAAATGTCGCAATCTGTGTCAGCACAAGGAAAAACTCACAAGTAGATTTAATGGGCGGAACTCAAAGCTGCTCCTTGGAGCGCATTTCAGAGTGCGTATTTTCCTGATGCAGGCTGAATCCTTTCCTTGCTGTCCATGGGCTCCTGATGTGGCTGGTGGGTTGGGGTCAGTGTGCGGCCCTGCTGTCACCTCCCCCTCTGTGGGGGTAGGCTGCGCTCCGCACCAAGCCTGCACAGGATTCATAATTAATTTGTGCACCTAAAGTGGATGATTTTCAGCAAAATGCTTCCCCTGCCTTGACTCAGAAGGGCCGTAGCTATTTTTGTGCATGCTAACCAGAGATCTTTCTCTTTAAAAGTAAGTACTGGACATGCTGTGTGTATTATAACTTAAAAGCTTCAGCGGAGCTGCATTTTTGAGAGTTGTATTCATTCTGGAACTGTACCACAATTCATCATATTAAACTTCATTTGTTGGAAGCCTTGCACTGGAATATGGGCTTGGTCTCTAAGGAAGTGCTTCATTTCTGTATTCCTTACCAATAACAGCACACGCCACTGTCTTTTTATTACTCTGTGGCTAGCACCATTCACGCAGTGCATTTCTACATCAGGCCTGGAGAGACCCCCATCCAGCTGAAAAATTTAGACTGCTACAGCAGCAATCAGAAATACCAATAAAGTGTCCCTGGTTCTAGGTGGTGATGTGGGATGGAGGGAGAGAAAGATATAAAACTGAATCATGATGTGAGACAGCATTGCTCTGGCAACTGCTTCAAAACCCAAGCATTGTGAGACTGTGTAAAGGCTTCAGAATACTCCTACGATCCTAAAGAGACCTGCAAAGACATTGCAAACTCATCAGGCAGCTGGTGCTGCGAGGAGGAGAAATGCTGTTTTGAGTCATTCAGCCCCAAACAACAGATGAGCCTTAACCTAGAAACAGGTAATATGGCTTCCAGTGGAGGTGAAGTGCTTTGGATAAACCTGGTTAAAAAGCAACCGTATGTTTAGTGCAGGAAGCTGTCTAAGGTGTAAAGAATGGCTAAGTAAGTGAGTGGGACGCCATTAATCTTGGTTTGTTTCAGCACTACATCTTTAGCTGTTGAAGAGAAAAAAACCTTGCTCCTAGCTCATAACCTGAGTGTTAAAACTGATGTCCTCCCCATTAGGGCCTGTAAACTCATTAGCACATGGCAATTTATCCTCTTTTATTTCTTCTCAATTATCCTATCATCCATTGTATCTGGATCTGATTACCCTTTCCCAGAGTCAAACATTATCTTGTAAATCATTTGCTTTAAGTCTAAGCTTGCCATTGCATTGCCCAGGATTTGCTTAGGCAGGTAATAAATCAATTAGCATTAAACTTGTGGCGTCATTAATTTTCTTTGCTTGTGACTGAAAAAAGGAGTACCTGAACTTTGCAGAGCCGTATCAGGTTTCCTTACTGTCCATGCTGAGATTTCCCTTTTCTTGCCTTGCTTAACCCACATTCCCAGTCAATGTCAATATATTTTGTACCAAAGTGGAGAGGAAAGTGCTCAAGGAAACCCCTGTGGACCCACGTGTTAGACCTTTGGGAAGAGCACTGTTGGCTTGGGCTGCTCTGGGCCAAGTCCCCTGTAGCCAGGGAACTGCCTGATCAATGTCAAACCCAAATGGTGCTGATTGTCCAGCACGACAAGCCTGTGACCTCAGGAATGTGGAAATAATGTGCTGCTACTGCCCTTCAGCACCAGGAGGGATGTGCTGGAGCTCTGCCAGCCCCACGCTGCCCAGGACTGCTGGGTTGTCTTCATGTTACCCTTGGGCACCAGCAGCGCTGTGGTCATGGGGAATGGTGTTGAGCTCCATTTTATAGCCTGATGGAGCTGGTGTGGTCGAGGTATCTCTGCCTGCAGCATCGCTTTGGCACCAAACGCAACCCAGCAGTGCTGCGCAGTGCAGGAGCACAACCGGCTTTAATCTGTTCCTTCATGCTCCTCCTCCAGGCTTGCTCCCGCTACTTTTTGGCGGATCCACAGGATCTGATTTGACAGTTACGACAGCGTTTATTAGCTGTAGTCTGGGCAAACAGTACAAAGGGAAACACTTCTCGCACCCTCCGTGTATAATCTACCAGGGCAATCGCTGAGTCAGCATTCTCATGTTTGGGTCTTGACATTGGCAGCCTCTGCAGCATGATGCTATCTCTTCTATATTAAGCCTTCAGAACAGGCAGGGAGGATGTACAGCTTTAACAACACTGATTTGCCATGCTCCTCCCATGAGCTAACTGATGGTGAAGTCTGTGCCTAGATGTTTTCAACAGAATACCTGAGAGCTGGTGTATCCTGTTGCCTCCTTTAGGAAGCTTGCTGTTCTATGAGACTTGTCATTCAGAGAAGGGAGCTGCCCTTTGCGTGTGGGAAACCCAAGGAACTTCTGAAGAGTGACTGAAGTCTGTCAGCATAAACTCAGAACAGTTTTATGGGCAAACCGGTAGCACTTATGTGCATATTACTTGCAATCACCGTTCTACTGGGAGAGCATTTCTGCCTCTTTCTCAGTTTCATGATAAAATAGATTGTTCTGGTAGCAAGAAGACAAGGATTGTGAAGCTACATATGCCATTGCGTGTGATAACCGGTTTATTTGGTTAGATTTTTTTTTTATAGAGTCCTTAAGTTTTGCATAATGTCTATTTCTCTTTCTATATCTCCACTTGGAAAATTATGCTGCCAAATCATGAATTCCATTGTCTAGGACTTGGATGTGGAAGAGGGTAGCTCATAAAAAGGCTGGAAGAATTGACTTGATATATATAAAATGCAAACTTGTTCAGACATGAGCTTACTAGTCAGGGCTTGGAGTGCTAATCCTTATGGGATGTGTTATTTCATAAGTCTTCCCAAAACTGTTGCATCCTCCTCTGAAGGAGCTGGTGTTGGCCAATGGGGTCGTTCAGTGCTCATATATGCAGCTGCAAGTCTCTTCTTACTTTGCCTGCTGCACCTGGCTGCGAAGGGATGGCTGTACCCAGGGCTTGTTCAGCTTCTCGGTGGTCTGTCTGTGGGTCAGCGTTGCCGTAGAAGAAAGTAAAGTTCTCCCGACTTCTGTTTCAGGGTGTAATGCATACACATAGTGAGCAGCTTATGTCACCTGTGAAGGGAGACCATTGGAAGTGCCTGGCTGTCAGCACTGGGATTAGCATTTGTTTCCATGGATGTTGGAGGACTTTCTGTGAGCTCAGGCTGCTGACTTGGTTCACCCCAGCAACTATCCTACGGGTTTCCAGAAGAAAAGCCTGAGGAGCTCTTGTGCATTTGGGAGCAAACTGGCAGAGCACCTGGCTGGGATGGGCAATACTGTATTTTACAGATGACTTTTAACTAGAGAAATTGAGGTAATCAGCAATGACATGGCCAGGTCACGCAAACTGTTTGGCAGAGAAGAGAACAAAGACGCTCCAGTTCTCAGCCTTGTACTATGTATTTATAGGCTATTTTAAAGTTCTTTATATCTGACTCTGATCTGTCCTCCCAATATAACGTATATAAGTTGGGAAGAGAACTTCTGTCTCTCTTCTAAAGTTAGGATTTGAAATGGGGACTCTGAAAGTTTTCATTAAAATCCCCAGGGCTGCCAGATACAAGGAATTTCCTGGGACTCTTAAAGGTCGTTTCTTGCACGGTTTCTTTTAAGCGCATATGACAAATTATTCCCTTGGCACGATAAACAGTACGCAAGCCCTTTAATTATAATATAGCACTCAATATCTTTAGACAGTCCAGCATTTCCTATGCATTCTACACATTTCATTACAAGGAAAGGTTGAACAGAATTAAAAGGGTGACGTTACCCCAAGATTGATCGCTTACCTGTCCAAAAGGGAAAGTCAGAGTACATGTGAGCACAAAGGAAAGAAGGATCCAAAGCAAGTTTTGATTGCAGAGGAGACTCGGATAAGAGAGTTTTTATTATCCACAGCTTTTAGCCTTATTTACCATCAGGCCATCTTGCCACAAGCATGCTTTTTAGTTCTGACAGCTCTGAATTATGACCATTGTGGGATCCTATCTCATTAACTGAAATGGGAGAATAAAACATCAAACAATCATAAAAATAATTTGGCACTGTGAAACCACTTAGGAGCAGCTGTCAAACAGGTTGGAAGATAAAGTTCTAAATAAAAAGAATAGAGAGAGCTGTAATGTCCTGCCATATGCTTCCTCTGCATTATAGACTCCTTAATAATATGAAGTGCCTGTGTTTATGCAGAATAGGCCAGACACTCCATATATGATATTGATTATGCCTTAACCCCAATTTACTAAAGACATACTCCTCCTTTTCCTAATCAGATATTGCAGAAGTAGTTTTCTGAAAATGTCCCTAATGCCAAGACATATTTTATCTCCAAGGCTGTGGCAGGAGATAGGGCTTTGTCTTGCCTGTTGTCATGGCTTGGAGCCCAGTTTTAGGACAGCAAGGCCCCCGTGGGGCTCTTCTCTAGCAGTTTTCATCCAGCAATTCAAAAACATACATCTTTATCAAGCTGTTGTTGTCAGACAACATTAGATAATTAATAGGCCATTTGTCAGCCTGCACAAAACATGTTAAAATCCCAAACACAATCAGGATAAATATAGTCGCCTGCTCTCTGAAGGCTTTTTGTTCTGACACACAGGCATTGCAGGCAGATATTTACTATTAAACAAGACTCATTATTAATCACATCTAATGTTAATTAATTAAACTGCCTCTGTGCATTGAGGGTTCTCTGTGACTTTCAATTGTTTTAAGCAGCTAATTGGTAACTTAGCAGATCGCGTGCAAGTTGTTTCTTGTTCAGTTCATGTCAACTTTTTCAACTTAATAGAATAAGTGTGTTCATTAAGAAGGTATGAATAAAATGGGACATTCTTAGCAGTGTAAATTAATATTGGTATAAGCCCACATGTGAACGTTTTAGGGAAGGTATAATGATTTGGTTCAGACCCCGCTTTACTGTTGACACTGTCAAGGTAGGGCAGGTGCATAGACACCAAGCTCTATCAGGCCTAGAAGGCAATTAAATGGGATACAGATGTTATTGCATCATGTCCCTGAAGCCCAAGCAGATCTGCTGGCAGATGCTGAGCACCTGGAGGCACCACAGCAGCCATCTCAAGCTACCAGCAGTCAGAGGAAGTGTGGCTGAGGAGCAGTAGTTACAGAGATGTCTTTGAACACACTGATGCCTTTATGGTTTGGTCCTAATTCTCCTCAGTCCTACATCTTGCTCACCACTGAGCAGTGAAGAGTGAGTGTCATTCCTACTGGTAAAATGTCACTAAGTCTGGTTTGCGTCCTGTTTACCTGATATACTTGACTGAGGAAAGGAGCTGCTGAGAAGTAGATCCTTTCCACTAAAAGATGCCCTTCTTCTGAACACTATTTTATTTTTCATGAAAAGGAATGAGGGGCAGGACTTGCCAGCATAGGTTAGACCAGCAATCCATGCAGAATGCAATGAAGCAACACAACTCTTATGCAGCTGCTTTGCTTGCAACTTTCGTGTTGAGCTGGAGGGCTGTGGACATGAAGGTTGCAGGATTTGGCCCGAGAGATCCTCTGGGCAGTACATATGTCTTGATAACACTGCAATCAAGTTTTATTTTTGTTTTTAAAATTTTCAAAGTTTCTTAACAAAACCATTTTATTCTGCATTCTGAATGTGGCTTGGGTGCTGTGATGTTTGGTTGTGCTGGCAGAGTGCACATATAAGAATTGTTATACAGTCCTGCAAGGTAGTATCACTTTGCAGAAACTGAAAAGGAAAGGATGGCTTGAAGAGCTGTCCCTAGAAATTCTGCTTCTGCAAGACTTCCTTGGAAAACAGTAGGAGTCCTGTAGGGGTCCTGCATATAAAGAGTTTGCAGCCTTAATCCCAAGTAACTTGCAAAAATTGCCGTTCCTTCACGTTCCCATTATACAGGCTGGGGGCATGTGTCTCTGTGCTGCAAAAACTATGAATCTTTTAAAATAGTCACTAATTTCATCACCCACTAAATAAAGATGACGTTTTTGTGAAATATTTCATCTTCAGACTGTCTGTCCAGCCATGCTTTTGCACTCTCTCCTCTTTGCTGTGTCAATATTTATGTTACCAACCCTTATTTTGGAGGGTTTCAAACTTGATCTTACATTTATTTTGGCGAAGAATGTGGAACACAACTTCTTACTGGGAGAGAATTTGTTTTAAGAAGTGATGATAATTATGGGTTTTGACTTGGAGAAGAGTGGGAGTCCTCAAGGGAGAGTGCTGCCCTTTGGGTCAGAGGGACTGGCACAGCCTGACCATGAGTGTCCTGCAGCTGAGCCACCCGAGCTGTACCATGGCATCGTGCTGGGGACCCCATGTCCTTGTGTTCCTTCACAGCCACGGGGCATTGCCTCCATGTTTAGTCTGAGGGGAATGGCCCATGTAGGGGCATTAGGTCATCTTAGCACTGTTCAGCTAAGGGTGCACCTCCTGCTGCTTCTCTCCAGTGAGATCTGCAGGGCTTCCCTTGCAGGAAGAGGAAAGTGGGCTTAGATAATAGATCAGCTATCACGAGAGTCCTGCTAAAACTGTCTTTATGCCCTGATCCCTGTACCTGAGGTTGAGAACCATGTTATGGCTCAGTTCTGCCAAGCTCCCAGTGAAAAAATCCCCCAGCAGTGAAATGGGCTGTTTGGGGTCTCAAATGCAAAGATAATTCCTGCACAGTTTTAGACGGCGAATAAATGGCTGAAAGACAAAACTATAGGCAAAGATGCACCCCAAAAGGTCAAGTACCTTTGCCAACAAATATTCTTGTGTGTATATTCATAATCACACATGCATACGTACCTGTCAAAACGTTGCATTTTTTATGGGTATGTATCAAGTATTTCCTTCTAGGAATATACCTAGATAGTTCTCATGAAGGGGAACCACGGCTTGGATCATTTTGTTCCTGCTGAAATGCTGATAATGACTTGTGTGAAAGAGGGAGCTTAGATCAGAGTGGAAAATGTCCTTTAGCTAATAAAGCCTGGTGCAGGGATTAAACTTACACCATGTTAGCATTACCAGAGAAGCCTCATTGGCTGAAACTTAAGTGTTGCATGAAGCTGCAATATATTCTCTCATCATAAGCCCAGCAATATGCTTCAATTAAACATGTGTCACAGGCACTTCTGAGAGTATGAGGCTGTTGCTGTTTGGTTTTCATCTGTAACCGTGGCACAAGCACAGGGTCGCTGGGTCCGTCGCACCCTCAGTCACTGTTGGGTGTGTTTATCCAGGCTTGTGTTTGAGGAGATGCTCGCGTTGTCCATGTCAGCTGCCACGGGTGTTATTTGCAATCTGGAGCTGTGGCTGTGTTGTTGCGTTCAAAAGCTTAACCAATTGTTGCATTTCCAAAACCGGCTTCCAAAGATGCAGGCTTAAGTGGTTAAGTAGGTTTAGGCTAGTGTTTCAAGCAGAGCACATGCCTGAGAAATAATGTTTGTATTGGCTCTGAGCTGGAAAATATACAATCAAGAGACAAACCAGAAACATTTTCTTTCAGGCTGTAATGCTGTTTTAGGAGGAAGGGATATTTCATTCCCCAGACAGAGGAAGAAGCTTCCCTCATCCAAACTCTGAGCTGTGAAATGCTTTTTCAAGAAGAGAAACACTACAGCCGTGGAAATACTGTGAAATCATACCATTGAACTCTCCCTTCTCTGTAACGCCAGATCTGCCTGCTTCCTAGGCAGAAGATGAAAAGCGCGGCAATGTCTATGGAGAATGTAGGGGTCTGGCACAAATTTGCATTTTTCCACCTGTTCTGGACTGAAGGCTTGCAGCCATTCTCTGTCTGTTACACCGATGCCATTACAAACACACAGAAAAGCCCTAGCCAAAAAGGCAATTTCACTGAATCATGTATGATTATCAAGTGGTGTCTAACACTGATCAGTAAGTTTACAACCTGTATTTCCATCTGGGTTTTCAAATAAACTTGCCTGGATTCTGGTAACAAGAAATTTAAGGCTATCTCTGTTCTAAAAATGTGAAGCCATTTCAAACCAAGAAATAATTCTAAAGAGAATTTGTATATGCTTGATTGATTATCTTATTTTAATCCATATTAAAGCTTTAAGTCTTTAGGTGTGGCTCCTTAGTTCTAACATCTCATAAATTATGGCTATAATGAAGCAGTCATTTATCCAGGGCTGATGATAAATGGCTTGCCCTAGGAGGAACTAAAGAATAGGCAAGTAGATCATTTTCATATTTGGTGAAAACAATATTAAGTACCCAGACCTCAGTGATTGCCCTAATAAATGAATAATCTGAGGTGAGGGGCTTGGCAGTCAGTGTAAAAAATAACCTGAGCTTTCTCTGTCATTTGTCAGGCTTTGCTATGACAGCATGCATTATGGGTAAATGAGCAATCAGCAAGAACTATGTTATGGCTGGGATGTTTTTGAGAAATTTATCATATGCATTGCTTGGTACCTTTAAGACCTTAAGGCTTAATGGCTATAGTGCATGACTGCAAGCGAACACAGTTCTTATTTACCATCCTATGCTTCATTTGCACTGGATCCCCTTTTTTCCACATATTATGAGAATGAGCCTCTGTCAGTATTGTTTCCCAGACTTCCTTCCCCTTGGACATTATATTCCAGTCTGCTCCGTGTTAGTTGTAAGGCACCATGGTATTTAAGGGATTTGGAGGATAGCCTGCCCTGTGTAGTAGAGATGTCAATTTATATTTAATGAGCTAAGTCAGTAACACATGGAGAGGATGTGTAGGGACAACACCCGAGGGAAAGGGGAGGAAACACAATAAGTACTCCTCCAAACACCTGAAGTGCAGTGGGAAATTAAGCACTGTTACCTCTTAATTAGCCATGAAACATCCAGGTACAGACTGGGGATCCCAGTGAAGGGTGGTGTGAGGTAATTCTTCCAGACACAACCTTCCCAGCGTGGTAGTGCTGAGGTTACATGCATATTGCTTTTCTCTTAATTTTCTTGAGGGTTTTGGAGGAGGAAAGTATGCACTGACACTAGAAAAAAGTTTTTTTTTTTTTTAAATATCTGGAAAGCAAAAATATACAAGGCAAGTCTTTTCTACTGGCAGCAAAGGCCCTCAAGATGAAGTCTTTAGGTGAATTCTTGTCTGCTGCTGTACAGTTTTGTCTTCCAAAGACCTCATCCTCTGCTTACAGTTCTGCTGGTGCTGTGTTTTAGAAATGCCAGCTCCACTGAGAACATATTTCTGTGGTTTGCTGAATCAGGGCAGAGCCACTCAACATACCCCAGGATGAAGCCTCTTTGCTCCCCTCAAAGTTTGCCTTTCTGCTGATGTGCCATCTTCCCTGCAACCACAACTATGTATTTCATTGCTTTTATAATCTTCTACTATCACACAAGAAAGGAGTGTTACAAAGTGCTCTGATCAAGGTTTTTTTTTTTTTTTTTCCCCTGAAAATTTAAATGCCAGTCTACCACAGCTTTCAATATCTCCTTACCTGCTGCCACTTATGCCTTTCACTTCTCATTAAGGAAGCAAAGCCAGAAGATTAAAGCACTCCCAATTTAGCTTTTTAAATAGGGAGTGAAAGTTGAAAGCAGACCAGCTGAGAATAAGTGCCACTGAGAACTGCAGCTGGGCTGATGCTGTTAGAAGAAAGGGAAGACTTCTTGCTTCTGATCTGTTACTTAAGGAAGCTTGTTTATGTATAGGTCTGACATCAGATTAATATATAGTGACCTTTTTTTATTGAGATGAAAGTTTCAGACCGATATCACATCACTAAATACTAAGAGTTTAGTACAAGTAAGGCTACAACACTGCCTAGAAACAAGTTCATCTTTGTGGAGCCCTGTTAATATCGTAGAGATCTGCATGGGGCTGGAGGTTCAGATGACTCTGTTCCATCTGAAGCTCTTCAACAAATATTTGGAGACTGAATCTGGATCCTGATAAATGCATGTGAAGACTCCAAGGCTGGAGAGAGAGGAGGGCAGAAGGAGGTGGCAGGTTAGTGCCTGGCCATGAGACAGTTCTGGTGTGGTGAGGGGGGGAGTTTCTGAAAGGTCTGTATAAATAACTTACTTGATTGCCACTGGTTTTCACAGGCAAATGGGCACCCAACATTTTAATGCTTTTTTGCATGCTCATTCATAGTGTGTCCACTGGGTTTTTACTGAAGTTTTAGGGCAATATACTAAGCAGTCATCAACATGAAGATGGAAAATAAAGGGATTTAAATCAAAAACCTGTTTTTATTATCTGGCTGCTGCGCTCATTCCAGCTGTTCTCCTATACCACTTTACATCTGCTCAAAGCTGACAAAGTGAGTAGAAATCCTCCCTGGAGCCGTGGATCAGATCTGCAGGGAACATGATTTGGAAGCAGCACCAGAACTCTCAGCAGGAAGGAAACAGCTGCAGGCCGTCTGCGGGGCACAGATGAACGCAGCAGAGGGTACCAGGAGCTCAGCTGCTCCAAGCCATCTCTTTGTAATACAGATGGAGCTAGAAAGTAAATACAGCAGAGCAGTGTGCTGTGCTGGGTCAGTAAGTGGAGCTGGCTGAACAGAAGCTGGGCTGAGCACCCTTCCCAACTAAAAGCCACAGAGACAGCAGCTGTATTGAACATCAGGGGCTACACAGCATGGTCTTAACTGGGTTTGTAAGACTTCATCCTGGTGAGGGCTAGCTCAGCAGCCAGACGAGTCAGCTCCCTTCATAATTAGTATTCAGTGCCACTGGTGAGAAGCCTCCTTGAAATGAGGGACTTGACTGCAGTGTCTGCCACTTCCTTAAACAGCATTGCTACCAGAAAGCTGTGTTGTGCCTTTGCCTCAGGGACAGAGAAACAAAAGGCCGTGGGTCTGTGACGTTTGCTGGTTCAGGTGGAGCAGCAACTCAGGAAGAGCTGAGGACACCAAGGCAGGGGGATCCTCAGCCCCTTCCTGGAAGAGGGATGGAATACAAACTTAGGTGCTGGTCTGTTTCTAAATCAAAGACTTTGCAATATACCTTGGGTTGACTTCTTGCTTAGTTTCAAAATGGTAGTCAATTAATCATAAACATGGCTTTATGAATCCTTACCGTAATCAAGTTCTCAATATGTAAAATGTATTAATATGGACAATATTTATATAATTTTTTTCCTAAGGATGTGATCTGTACGTGCCTGATATCTATTGTCTTTAATATTCAAAGAAAACAACAAATACAGGTCAGTGTTTGTGATGAGACCCTGATCTATATTTCTGTGTAGTTTTTGTGCAGATATTTTTCTACTACTAAAAGAAAGAGAATGTTGTGATAGACAAGTCTCACTAAACCAGCATCAATAAGGATAGCATGTAATTGAGAATGCCTAAAGTGATTATTGGAAAGATTAGAAGTATCTATCATGGTGGTGTATGTGGGTATTTTGATTGAGGTTTTGTGTCTAAACATCTGATTCATCTTGCTGAAGCTCAGTAAGCACTGGCAAATAGAGGTCTTCATTTTTTTTTTTTTTTGAGTTTATTTAATAGTACAGTCCTGAGTTGAATACACAGAAATAGAATAATTCCCCTTTAAAGGCTTTTTGCTTCATATTCTCTGTGTGTGTGGGATGTGGATGTTAAAACTTTATCCTGGGCTATGTTGTGCACTAGGGCATCCGTGTCTATGCTAAAGCGTGTTATGAGTATCAGTTTGCTCTATGTATATAGCATTCAAATAACTCTTGACAAAGAGAAGGAAGGTCTGAGTATATTGAGTGTCTTTTGCTTACTCTGATCATAAAAAACTGAACTAAACTAAAACAAAAAAGTTAACTGACTACAGAAACCCCTCAAGTAAAATCTGAGGGCACTAGTATGGCAGAATTTCTCAGTTTGATGTGACTCTATCTTTGACAGTTCTCCTAAGGTAGGTTATTTTGGAGAAAACATATGTTTCTATTTTCTCTCCCTCAGCTCCCTTTTTAGTCCCCAGGCTCCGCTAGGGTCACAGCAACATTAAGGCTTTTGTCACTGTGATTAATAGCTCTTTAGATCATCTTTAATTCACTCACTAATGACTGAGGGTCTTTCTGCTCTCCAAGTAATCGCGTGATGTATGAGCCAATAGTACACCTTGTGGCAGAGGTGAAAATCATTCAGGCAATGCAAATATTGTCACGGGGACAAATGTTTTCCCTGTTAATAAAAATTAATGAATTCTACCCAGGAGCTAGTTAAAGAAGCTATAGTGAGAGAGATCCAAACACAAACAAGTTCGTGCTGCTTGGAACTATTAATTCAAGTCTTTCTAGATATGTGAGGATAATTATTATTAGTATTTCTGCATTTACATAATAGATGAGACAGTGGCAGGTTGATTTAATTATACAAATGCATTGCACTGCAGGTAGATCTGTCTTTCAGTGATGTCCACTTGCTGGCCTTCCCTTCTGCACAGTTACTTTTCCTTGCTGAGGTTATACCACCAGATACAGAGCTTTTTGGTCTCTAGGAAAGTAACTTCCAGCTCCTGGGCCAAATGCTTGCTTCCAGCCAAGAACGAAGTCGGTCAGGATATCATAACTGTAAAACGATGCAAAGATGTTTACATTTTTTAAAGCCCCTATTACACATCATAAAAGGTTGATGAAACAGGCTGTAAATTAATCATCTGGAAGAAGAGGAAATGCTTCGTGTATCTTTATTATATTTATTGCAAGTGCATGAATGGCAATAAAAATGCTGCGTCACCCAGCTGGGCCATCTTGTGGGGCAGTCGTTCCAATTCTGGTCCTTTCCTTCACCCAGGGCTCAGGCTTTGGTGCACGGAGGTGGTGGGAAGGTGCTCTTACTTACAGATGAAGCACACGCCATGGTTAATGCTGCTGTCTTTTTGTTTCATTTTGATAGTCACCAGTTCTTTCTTCTGATGACAAAAAGCTATTGTCTCTGTGGAATAAATATTTCTGAATTACTTCCCAGTCCCAACCCTATCATTTACATCTTAGAACAGGAAAACAGTAAACTTTTAAAAGACATAATTTTACCTCTTCACAGCGCTTATCTACAAAGGAACATATTACTGAGGGGGGGAAAGAGCTCTGGTTGTTACTATTATTTCTGGTAGACACCCAAGGAGAGTGGCTAATTTGTTCTTCATTAATGCCAAGGACAAATAAAAAAGCAAGGACTGAATTATGCATTTATTTCCATTGTGCCTCTACCATGGGCTTCCACTCCCCATCATCCTCCAAAAGAATTCCCAAACCTTTGCTGTGCATTTCATGTGATACCATAGGGTGCACTAATATGGTTTTAAAAGAAGATGAATTTAGTGATGAATCTTAATCGAAGGCAGAAAATTACGTGCAGCCCCCTGCTGAAAGGAGGATGGACAGTTGGCTACAATCAGAGTATTTTTTGCTAGAGCTCACAACAGCCTCTCAGTACTGGTTCACAGAGGCCTGGGACAAAACCTTAGAGTCAAATTTATTTGAAATACGAACGTTTCTTTTACACCTGGGCATGTAGGCAATTTTGGCATTATACCAGTTGTCTCCATTTTCTAATGAACTGAGGCAGTCTTGGACCTCAGTTTAACTTCTGGGTAACTGAGGGCTACATGCCCAGCTTGTACAGCGCCTTGCAAAATCAAAGGACTCTAGAGATGACCTTTCCACTACTGGCACATGAGTCCATGCAGCTTCTATAACTAAAAGCTGCGGTACTCCCACTCAACCCCTTGGGGTTGAAGGACGTTTTACAGTGATTCACTGGACTTTGGATGTGCCCCTTTCAAAGGTTTGCACTTGCATAAAACCTAAAGCACTTTGATT
This sequence comes from Alectura lathami, assembly GCA_013399715.1. Classification (NCBI taxonomy): domain Eukaryota; kingdom Metazoa; phylum Chordata; class Aves; order Galliformes; family Megapodiidae; genus Alectura; species Alectura lathami. The sequence continues at coordinate 152,811 of VXAV01007674.1, read as the reverse complement.
TTAGAGTTGTAAATTAATAGATTTGTTTGTGTGAAAAGTCCTTTATTCACTGTAGAACATCCACATATTCACTTAAGTTTTTTAATTTTTCTATCAGGAGAAATATTTGGCCACTGCCTAAAAATGCTGTTACAAATGTTGTCTAATCTTTATACATAGTATCTTTAGCTATCTATATCTCAGGAGTTCATTATATATAAGCTATTAAGATATTAAAAGAACTGCTATACTGTGCAATACATGCTGCTATTAAAATGTATAAAGCAGCATTCAAAATGTACTGCAATATTAGAGACTGTGCCAATTATTACAATTTTTTCCCGGCAGAACAACTAGCCAGAAAATTAAGGATGGTTCCCTGGTATGTAATTGAAGGTGTAACCGTGACATATTTGGGAAAATCAAAACCTGGATTTCACAGCTCGCATCTAACCTCAGGAAAAACAGGTTATCTTGATTAAAGTTTGTTTTAAAATAATTGGGAAAGATTTCTTACTACTCCCCAGTGATAAATTGCTGCAGTGTTTTCTTTTATTATCACCCTGCTAGTCCTCTACTGCTCAGCCCCCATTTAGGCATCTAAATAGGATCCAGATTTGCCAAAGTGCTCAGTAGTTGGGATTTTCCACTGGGAGACCTTCTTGGACTTCCAGAAGAATTAGGTAACAGAGATGCTGAGGGCCTGTCTACCCACTCAGTTTCACAGTGGGAACTGGTCTGTTTGGCAGCCCGGACCTAAAAGGTTTCAATTTTCTGGGTTTTGTTTCTTCTGCAGTTTCAGACCTGCCCACAAAGCACTCGTGTTTAAGAACATGAAGACCGTGTTAGTGTGGCCGTTTGTGTTCATGGGGAACTTCTGGTGGTGATGTGAGGGGACAGTGTCCTCCAAGGGGGACAACCCTTCAGGAAGCTGATCTCCCAAATACCTGTCCCCCTCCTGTCACTTTGGGTGACTGAATATCAGCTACTTCCTTGGCACCAAATTGCACATAGGTTGAACAGTCATGACTGAAAAACTGCTACTGAAGTTTTACCAGAGTATAAAGAATATGTTACAAAAGTTTTGATACTGTTCTGGTGAGAAGCCTTGGCTCTAGCAAAGGCTGGATATTAGTGTGTACATGTATACATACACACAGGAGTGACTAGTAGGAGTGTTGCATCAAGGCAGCGCTTTTTTGTCACGGAGCTTCACTTTCCTGTGAAGAACTAAGCGACCAAAACCAGCACACCTGGCAGGGTTATGTTTTGGAGTTTCTTGCTGATCTTTTTCTGTTTGTTCCTTGAGATTTTCTCGTATTCAGTTGCTAAAAATCCAGCTCTATTCTGTGTGGAGTGGGAATGTTTTTGCACTGCAAAGAAAATGACAGCAGAAACGAAAATAGATTCAGCACAAAGTAACTTCACTTGCTTGACTTGAGAAAGATGAGGAGGAACATCAGTAGGACGTCCCAGTCCCTCACTCTTTGTTTCCCCTTCAGACCTGATGAGCTGAAACACGGAGATTAGCCATGCCTGGGCTCCTGTAGGACTGAGGAAGCCACCTCACCACATGTGGAGCAGCTGGCTCTTCATGTTCACCCACACCAGGGTTTATAGGAATCAGTTGGGTACATGAGAATCGGGGGTTGAGGATTTCATTGAACCAGTTTCAAAAAGAAATTTAAACAGCTATATTAGAGGCTGGGTACTGTATGCTCTATGGGATGTGGAGGATTTATATCGGATGAGTATCTCATCTTCTGTAGAAGTGGAACTTCTTTGGCCTTATTTTGAACCTGAAGTAATAAAGAAGGAAATGAAAGCAAAGGTAAACTTAAAGTATTGTTTTACTCTAAATGCTTTCAGTAAAGGGCCTTGTTATCTAATGATTGGTACTAGATGGCTGGTATAAATCGTGCTGTTTGTTCTCTGCACTCATAGCGAAGGAAAGCAGAGGCAAAAGGAAATCAATTGGAACTAGCAGGTAACAAATGACCAGTCTTAGGCAAGCATAGCAGATGGGGAAAATAGAGTTGTGGGCATATATTATTAGGAAATGCAGTGGTGACTTTTGCCCGTTATTTAGGAAATGAAGCAAATAATGAATATTTTTGATGGAGGGGGCAGCTCACACAATTAAGAATGTGCAGATGTTTCAATATTGATCATATTTTCCTGCTTTGAAGGGGTTTTTGCCCTCAGTACTGAAAGTACTGAATATAGTCACAGAAGGTGTGGTGGCAGCTCTGGTAGAGACAGGCCAGCCCCCTTCACACCTGCTCCCCAGGCGAGTGCTGGTGGAGCTGGCCCAGCAGCACATGATTCAGATACAGCCCCAGGGCCAACCCAGGGCTTCAGGAAGTGTTCTGGTGGCTTTGTGCCAGACTGAAGCCTACAGAGTGGCTAAATTATTGTCAGATCTGAATTTTGGTAGGAGAATAAGTTCCAGTAACTTTCTAGTTTGGGGATCTCTCCTCTTAGTGATAGGTCTGTATATCTTTTCAAGCAGTTGTTTTTTTTTTTTTTTTGGTTTGTTTGTTTGTGGAACATGAGAAATATAAAATAGCTCAAAAACAAACTATGCCAGAATGCAAGAATAAGTTTTTTGTTTTGTTTTGTTTTGGTTTTTTTTTTGGAGATGCAAACAGAGGAAAGACCAACTGGCTAGCAACTGTGCTACACGGACCTGGTGGACTATTTGGCTTTGAATGCCACCTGGTACTTTGGTGGTCTCTCTGTTCAGAGTCTGCTGGTATAAGGTCCCCTTTAGCTGACCCAGTCCTGAGTTTGCCCTCCCACAATGCTCGTTAGGCTTCTCAGAGTTATTAGTCCTGTACATGTGAGCATGTGTGCCTAGGTAATGGGGAAAGCCTGTATTTTTTTATTATGATTTTTCTGAAAGCATCTGAACAATATTCTCTGTATGTTGCTACAGTGTATTAGTTCTGCAAGCGAATCTGAAAGTGCTACAGAGGGGACACCCTAACACCTAGAAAAGTATCAATAAAAACTGCTGAAAGCATTAAAAATAAATGAATCATAGGGTGAGAACTAGCATGACAGGTAAATAGGCACGACATAAAATGTCTCTGGAATCTGTAGGATATTTGCTGGTACAAGGGGGCTTCTAAGCCATGCTTCATTTACAATGTCTGGTTCCTCTCTCAGGGAAGGATTTCTAATGGATTCAAGGAGACTCCAAGCTTTTAGCAGGTCTTGGGAAAAGAAAGGCGGCTCTGTGAGGGAGCGAGGTTGGGTTTGTTTATGGAGAAAGCTCGCCAGTCACATTTCACATTGTGTCCCACTCAGAAGAACAACCAAAGCCTTTCAGGCCGTGTTCCCCTACAATAGCCCGGTCCAGGCCATAGCGGGCCTGGAGCTGGCCCAGGGCTGGGCTGTGGCCCCGTCACAGCAGTGGCCTTCTAGAAAGCCCCGCTACATCAGGAAGACATTTGTGTTTTACAATTAGATGCTGGATTTTACTGCCCCGGACCTGTTCCAGCCTCTAACTGCAGTGGTATCTGAATGGTGGAGTTGTGCCAAGCGTGAGCAGCATCAATGCTCTGTTTTACCGTAACAAGCGCCGAGGTGAATGAGCGCTGTCAAGAAAGCACCATGAATGCTCTTTTCCATTATTAACAGAATTTACTATTTTGCTAGTAAAAGTTACAGCAGAAGGCGAGCATTAATCTCGCATCTGCATGAACTTGTGCTGGAAATGTTCAGGGCTTATCGGGTTGGGGGTAGAAGCAGTGCCGTGGGACTTGCTTTGCTCACTGCTGAACAAAACAGCTACAATCTCAGATGTTTCCAGCCAGTCATCACTTTAAAAATATCTAGAAGCATACTTGAATAGGGATCAAGTAAATGAAAATCGTAATACACTCAGGCTATGATAGCAAACAGAAACACATAGAATAAATTACTTGTGTTTATTCACCCAGCTCCTGACTCCATGGGCCTGTGACACTTCCATGGTGCACACCGATGTGCTGGGTTTCCTCCAGCTGCCCATCAGCCTCTGCAATAGCTGGGTTGTTGGATAAATGGAAGCACATCCATTTATCCATAAGAAACTGCTCTGTCTTGCTCGGCTCGCTGTAGCCATAGGAATAGGAGCAGGTGTTTCACTGATTGCCTTTTCAGCCAAATCCGAAGCTTTAAGAATATCAAGCCACTACCAAGGAATGCTTATATACAGAAGGATGTTAATTTTTCTCATCAGGTCTCATGATTCAGCAGTGGAGGATTCCATAGAGATATTCTCTTAGAATGGCGCAAAAAGCTAAAACCACACAGTTACTCTATTTAAACATCCAAACTTGCAGTCTTTGAGGGTCTGACGGAGTCCTTCAGCAGCTCAGAACTGAGATGGCTAAAGTCAGCTCTGACAGCCCTAGGATGACTCTGCCCAAGACCCCCACCCTCCCTGCAACATCACCACTTGCTACTGGGAAGGAGGCCTTTATCCTGAATGTGGAGCTGGATGTTCCAAGGGAAATGCAAAGGTGTGACTGGGGAGAGACGGGCCAGATGCAGACAGACCTAATTGATGATGAAAGGCAAAGAGAACTGGTGCAATTATTTCATTAAAATATCTAAGGCAGGGTTATTACTTCTAGTGACTTCTCTGGGCTGTGAGGTTTCTGGTGGTACAGCATCCTCTCAGGTCTCCCCTCCTGGGAGAGGAAACTTGCTTTGGCCAGCCTTGCCTGGGCGATGTTCAGTCATCAGAGCCTTTTCTGTGGAGAAGCAGGTTTGTAGGGCTAGTGATTTTATTTCATGGACTGAGTTTTCAGAATGTAGAATTCACTCCACTGATTAAAAAAAAATGCAGAAGCAAATAGAAATATTCAAATTGGATCACGCTAATTAGTGAAACTAATTAAGTTTTCCCAAGCATCTCTCTGCTTACCTATTCTGCAATGAAAAATCGTTTGCTCATGGTGTAAAATGGGAGAAAGGAGATTCCCATGACAATTAGCAGTAATTAATGAGAAGCTTTGAATTGCTGGGTGTTAACCTCAACATCCATTAGCAGGCACCACTTGGATCTGCCTGCTGAGGGGTGCGGGCATGCACGCATGCTTTTCCTCCTGGAAGGGGGGCAAAAAGATATGAGAATATGAAAGCAAATTAAAATGGTTTCTCCTGTTCTTTAGAAACAGTCTTGTGCACATTCTGCAGATACACATTTTTCATTATACTTGCAGCAAGTAAAGTAGTACTAATACACATTTTAACTGAACGGAGTTCTTAACTATTCAGGGTATGCTTAGCTTGACTTGAGTAAATGTGGTCACTGCCCCCTGTAAGACATTACTTATATTCTAGAGAAGTCTATCATGCTTCAGAATTTATTTTCATTCCAGTATGAAAAAAAAAAAAAAAAGTCTTTGGAAATTTTTATGAAAGGGAAAAAAAGTCAACGTTTTAAAAGGAACAGTACATTTTTTTTTTTTTTTTTTTAGATCAGTAAAATCGAATTTCTAAAAAGAAAGTTCTTTGAAAAGAAAGGATTCCCTCACCACATACCTACATACCTACCTGCACATACGTACATACATGTACATACATATGTGATGGAATCCACCCATATTCAGAACTCAAAAATCTTTCTTCAGCAATGATAAAATTTCCAAAGATATTCTCATTTTGGTCAAACAAAAAGGGTTGAGAACATTAGGATGAGCTCATACCATCATGCTGTGTAGGACCTTCCCTCTCTCTGCACTGCATGTCACCTGCATCCATGGAACATGTGAGAGTTGTATGGCAGATCCTGTTGGCAGTGCAGCAGAGACCACAGGTGACATCTCAGTCTGTGTCATCAATCAGTAGTTTGCATGCTGATTTCTCCATTATTAAAGCAATTGGTATATCGCTGACTGGTCTATAAAATTACACGCAGCGTTTTGTGCAATTTGAGATCCTGTGCTGATGGTAGAAAATGATAATGTTAGGAATGTTTTAGTTAGTAATGATTTAAAAGTGGAGCTGTGACTCACAGGACCAGCTCCTTCCTCACTGGAAGGGCTGAGAAGCACCTCTATCTCTGCACTGCTGCTTCCCTGTAATTGCTTCCTGAGAGCAGCTTGTCCCGGCACGATCTTGGCGGCAGCGTGGAGGAAGTCACGTTAACCCGCTGGAAGCGAGGTGCTGCTTCCACTTCTCTCCTGGTTTATGGATTAGTTGCTTACTTTCAACACAACTCTGTGTTGTCTCTGTCACGGTGGCTGGGATGTTATCTCCTTTCCTGAGTTGCTCTGTCTCTAATTGAACAGCTGGTGATTGATAAATGAATACAAGGATAGGCTAAAAAGCACAAGAGGAAATGCCTTTGGATGGATGGTAGCTGGCACGAGTTGCTTGGTATTGCAGCTGAGTTTGTGATGCCTTTTGCTGTGGATTGTAGGAATCTGCCTGTGCTGCTGATTTTCTTCTGCTTAAAATGGAACACCGTGCAAGATGAAAATATCTCAAAGCAAAAGACAGTAAACGACCTTATTTTAGTATCTTTCTTCTCCTTTCTAATACTGCCAGACTTTTCATGTACTCATTTCAAGTTGAACATGGCAGAAGGATAGAAGGCGGAACCCCTGTAAGGTTGAAATGTTTCACACTCAGAGGGACAGAATAAATATGGAGACTCTTTGTTTCAAGAAACTCCTTTCCTGTGCATTGTGTTTCAATCCTATGATATAAGACCTATTTTGTTATATTCTCTGCTGGACTGGGGAAATAGTCTTGGTGAGGCATTTTGTGTAAGAGTCTGGTGTTTTGCTCTGCTGAGAAGTTTGCTTTTAAAAAGTGGTATTTTCAAAAACGTTTGTTGGCCTCTTTTTTCTTCTGCTGAAGTTGACAGTAAACGTCTGAGAGCGGAGTTGGTCAATGTGGGTTGCTTTTGAGAAGCTGACTCTACATCTTGGGGAGAGGAAATATCTTCACCCCAGGCCTCTGGATGAAGCTTCGCCACCGTGTGCCCCGCATTGCTCTGTGATGTACGTTGTGCCCTGTGCTCGTATGCTGCGCGGGTGTAAAGGCAGTTACTGGAGATTGAAAGTGCTTTGCAGTATTTAATCTAATCAGTGAAAACTTCCTCATCCCATTATTTGGGCAATTTTGGGGGAGGAGTGGTTGTTTTCATTTGGACTTCATGATTTACACTTTATTTTTACGGTATGTTTGTTCAGGAGGAGGACTTTTCATTACTTTCCTTTGTAGTGATTGTTTTGTACTTTCTTGGGACAAACTCGGCTCTTTTGAAGGTCCACATGCTTACGTGCAAAATATTGGCAGATCGCTGAGCCTGAGGAATGCGGTGGAAACCATAGTGCATCCTGTGCTTTGATTTCTGCAGATCGTTGAGTATTGGTCATGGTTACAAGGCAGCGTTTCTAGATTCCCACTTTTAACATTTTCAGCTTCTGTGATTGCTTTTTACTCATATTAAGCTTATTAATATCTACCGTGAGCTTATTCAGATCTACTCTGGACTGGATTAAATTAGTCTTGAAACTAGAAAAATTACAAAACTGAAAGCAAGTGAAAGATTTCTGGTTGTCCAGTGCTGAGGTAGCTGCCTGGTTTTTTGGCCTCCTGTCCAGAAGGGTGCTCAGTGTTGAAAACGAAATAAAGGGTTTCTGTGTATATCTCTCAGTACGGTTTTGTTGGTGACCAGCAGGGTGAGGAATCTCTGGTTACGTGCCCTCTTTGGCTCTTCGCACTGGTATGTTTAACTCATTAAGAACAAAATCACGGTACTCACATGGCTAAACCAGGGGTTTTTAAGTGACAAACCACTGAACAATGAGCGTGAAGATTTTACAGTCTGTTTGTTAATTTCCTTGGAAGAACTGAAATCTGCCACCAGCAGTGGTCTGCGTCTCTCTTCCCAGTGTGCTTGCCAACAGAATTCACACTGCAGCTTGACTAGTCAGGAATCATATTTTACATGCAGTTGGTAGGTTGGGATTAGGGAGAAATAGGACAGTAATCCTCAGGATTCTCTTGTAAACTAGCTCAGATGCTATCCATCTCCAGATATACAATTTGAAAACAGACATACTGCAACAGGCATACTGCTCAAATTGAAAAAAACTTACTAAATTCTCTTTTCTACTTTTCCTCTTTTTCTCTCTTTTTTTTTTTTTTTTTCTCCTTTCTTTTTCTCTTCTCTTTTCCTTTCCTCCTAGGTAGCCCTGTTTAGTTTGCCGGAGTTCCCTTTCCTATTTGTTTCATGGCTGCTATCTCTCCTCTCTCTCTCTTCTCAATTTTCAAAATTAAACCTTACTCAAATCTCCATATTGTTATTCTTAGTCTGTTTTTCTGTGTGTTATTTTCAAGGGAAGGGGAAAAGAAAAAAAAATTATCATGCATCATTGACAATAATTGGAGCTTTGAGCACTGTGATGTCTGCCCTGTGTCATCAGGTGGTTCTATTGCACTGGCAGGATCACAGCTTTCAGAAGCTGGTGTCCAGCAGAAATCCTTCAGGGTTACAGGCTGTGGTACAGGCTCATGCCTCACTGCGACTTTGAATTTTGCTATTTTGTGTCATTGTTTCCTTTTATTTTTCTTCCCCAGCAATGTATCAGCTTGCAGGCTCCAGAAAAAAAAGAGATTTCTGTCTATATCCCAAATTTGCTGCTTGGGACTAGCTCTGGTGTGGGTTTTGAAGTTTGATTGTTATCATGTCCATGTTTTCCTCCTTTTTGTTGCAAGCCAACTATAGCACTGCTGGTGACCTGGCAGTGAAAAGATGCTTAAAATCAGAAACAGAAAAAAAGAAAACAACAACAAAGCGAATGGTACTGACAGTACTCATTAGTGCTATTAGGCACTCAGACCCCCTGAGTTAAACTCCCCTCAAATATTGACTTTTATAGGAAACTCAGTGGTATTCACCAGCATGTGTTTTTGTCTAGAGCAGATACACTCCCCGTACCAGGCTAGCAGAGCAAAATTTTGAGGACTTTCTCCTCTTTTTCCCCCAGATTCTTGTGCTTTGAGGCCTGTCCTTCTGATTTTGCTTATTTCACAGCATCTGCGAGTCTTTGTTGTAGTGATGATTCAGGAAAATGGAGTTTCTGTATATAAACTCGGCCAGGTGCGTTCCTATCTTGCAATGAGAGGCTAGAAGCATACGTCTCCTCCTGCTGGTGCACTTGTGGCTGGTTTGGGGTTTTCCACGCAGCCTCCAGCTTAGATACTAGTTATCTAAGGCTGTCAGGTAACTCATAGCCCACCTTTGCTGTATATTTTGCCCAGAAAATAGGTTCTGCTGGTTATCTAAGCACCTTTTCTCTCCAGCACAATCACACATTGCTTTGATTGCTGCGTAAACACTGCTCCTCAGGATGAGCGAGTATCACATGCCTCTTAATTTGTTGCACTTGTTTTTTTTGTAAATATTCTCTTTGTGGATATTAAATAGTAAGCAGATGTCCATCAGAAAACATGCTTTGTAGGCACTCTTTTGTTTGACAGAACTTTGAAGAGTGGATACATATTTATTTTTTTTTAAAATTTACTTATTTTAACAAATCAGAAGTAAAAAAAAGCCTATTCCTAGAATTCTGATTTATATTGCAAAAGAAGTTAGATAGTCATTCCTATTGTTTTCACTATTAATTCACTTTAGGTTAATACCTAAATATAATACCCTGGGGCATGAACAGCCCCAAGCACACATGTGTACGTGGAGGTGAATGGACAGTGTGCTGCTGCTCCCAGGCTACCTGAAACCTTAGAGGTGTTACCCTAGAGCTGAGTCCAGCACCTTTGTTTGTTTGTTTCATTCTCATGCCCATTTTCAAATGGGCATTTGGTCACTGTTTTCAGGGTGTAGTGTTCTTCTACCTTGGCTCAAGTCTAATGAACTTACTTGGTTTTGCCTAGAGCAGGGAGTGCTGTTGTTTCCAGAACTGAGGTCTCTCTTACTCAAGCATCTGTTTTTGGCTGAAAATTCATGCATGTTTTAATTACCTCTAAACTAATTTTGCCAAATGACTCACTAATCTTTGGAGCTGAGATTATTTTTATGTCTTCTACTATTAATAAATGACGCTGCAGAAAATCACCTCCAAAGCAGGGCAGAATCATGAAGCGGGGCTCTTATAGATATATTTCCTCAGCGAAAGCTTTATGGGACACCTCTGAAGTCAATCAGAGATTTGTCATTGATTTCCACAGGAATACCCTGCTTATAAAGAAGAATCAAACAACTCCCCTTCTCTCTGTGTATTTGATATATGGCACAGGATGCACAGTTTTCTCTGGTGCTTCCCAAGTTCATAATTTGTATTTCACCTTAATGCCACTTTGTGAATTTATTGGCTGCCAGAAGCTCTCCATCAGGGTTATGGAGTTTTGCCTACCTTTTGGTGGTTATAACGTTTTTTTAAAGGAGTATTTAGTTATTTTTACATAGGTGCCACATGGGTGGGTCGGTACCAGCCTGCCACTGGTGTGAAGTCATATTTCTTGAGAGTGGAAGAATACATCAAACCTCTGCTAGCACTTTCATGGATGGGGATATTTGGTTAAATAGATGTTTATCTGGGAAAGTCATCATCTGGCTAGCAGCATGCTGAATGTTTCTAAGCAGCTAACTTATGTATACTAAACAAATTTGGTTTGGCTGCAGCTAGAGCTGCCCTGTGGAAATTCTCAACATACATTTGTTTGATTGAGCTGTCATTTTCAGTTGATCTGCTGATGATCTGTGTCACTTTGTTTAAATGTCCTGGTGTTTTTTTTATACAGTGCAAAAACAGTGTGCTTTCTGTGATGGATTAAATTGAGGTGAAATTCGAGAGTTACTCCTGTTTTCGATTTCTGAGCTCTGAGACAGGTGGGCTGGAATGACAAAGAACTTTGCACACAAACATATTACAACCAAAATGGAGTAGATGCCCTCATGATTTAAAACATCCGTAGACGTGTCAACTACCAAATGCTCCTGTTCAAAGAAGTTGCTGGGATTTACGCTTTTATACAACAAATGATATTTATTCGGTCTATCCCATCCAGCTAAAATAACTGGACAAAACTGAACTTGGGCTGACTCTGCACTATTTCTCCTGCAAAATTCCCCATGGATGTGTGCATGCCAGGCCTGACACCTAGTGAGCCGGTACGAAAGGAAACCTAGGATGAAGTCTTGGTGAGCAGCAAGGGATGGAGTCTCCTACCAGAGCAGCTTGGGAACTGGGCAGCATCTCTGGCTTTCTGCAGAGCTTTCTGATAAATAAAAGCTCCTCTCTGACTGCAGCATTTGGGTTCCTTTATTGCCATTATTATTATTACTTTGATTTTGGGAAGCATACCTCAATCTTTGGGCTATGGTTTGCTCTCTCTTGAGGCCAGCATGTGCAAGACCCTGGCGCTCCTGCTGATCCTGGAGAGGACTGGCTCACCAGCCTCATTGTTCAACTCAGTGCTCCCTGAGCACCCCCTGACCTTCAGTTTTTCCCACGTGGGCTGCGGTCTGTGTGTGAACCACGAGCAGACGCTTTGCGGCACAGCCAGACTGCAGTTTTGTGGGAAGCAGTAGGGGATGCCAAGCCTTGACAAGTGGCAGATTTTCCAAATGCACTCCTGATTTTGTTTGGGCCTGTGGGTCAGCCGTGCTCATGCCCAGGGCTGCAGTTTGCCCGTGGGTGAGATGGGGGTCCATAAGTTAGATGTGCACCAAGTGCTCTTTCAACACATCCTCTCCATAATGCTTGAAGTTTTTCCCTCTGACGTGCTTGGAGTTATGCGTGGCCTTACCCAAGTTGCTGGGTTAAGGTTCAGAGGAGTGTGGAGAAGGTCGGCTGAATAGCGGTTTGACGTCTGTTTTGAGAAGTGCTTCAGGAAGTGCTGCTGTTACTTGACTTCAGCTTCTGATGAGCTTAAAGGGAAAGTTTAAGGCACGATTTGTTGCTTCTACTTCCTCACCTGGAAAATCTCTTCCATCAGCAGTAATTGCAACCCACGCTGCTCCTATCCTTCTGCTCTGTGTTCCCAATACTAGCTTTGATAGGTGCGGTTCATGGCATCTGAAAAAGAGATCTCCTTTATGATTGCTCACAGCTTTGCTAACGGTGACTGCCTAGAGTGAATGTTTCTGAGCATCTTTGACTTTATTTTGTAAGAAAATCTCAGCAAAATCAATTTGAGCAATTCATGACCTGTGTTAGAAAAACTCACAAAAAAAAATTGTTCAAGACATTTTTGCTGAAAGACTCTATTGCTTCCATGATTTAGGATGTGTCTCTGTGTGTATGCATAACACATTACATAAATATTTTGTGTATATACATTCTGGTCATTATAAACAGTACTTAAATCCATGTCTGTAAACATAAATATATACATAGTTAAGTACTCTTTATAACAAAAGGTTAGTCTGTAGTGACATAATAAGTAGAATTAAAGTATATAATGACCGCATGTTGTTTGGAGCTTATAGGGTCCTCTACGATCCTTTGGGATGGAGAGCAGTGCCAAGGTCTCTAATGGCATGGCATCCAGTGACGCTAAGGCTGAGTTTGGTCCATTAAGTGCTATGTATTTATTTAAGCTGTCATATAGCAGCCTGCACATGAAAACAATAGAACTCATGAAGACTGCCAGTTTGGAGGAGGGGGGGAAGAAAAAAGCTTATTTTTCAAATTTTCTTCCAAGCCATTGGGATGAACCAGAAGCTTTCAAAGTGCTGATTTATTGCTCTCTGCTAGCAGCTCACCAGGAGTCCTCTGCTTCTCCAAGATCAACAGTTTCATCGAAAGCGATACAAGGTGTATGGAACAAAGAGTGGAATAAATTACATTAGCAGTTAACTTTCTTTACAGTTTATATATCAATAAATATCTACAAAACTTTTGAGGCTTTGACCAGGAAACCATGTAAAATAAACTGTAGTCCTCCCCCCCCCCCTTCTTTTTTTCTCTCAGAGTCAGAATAGATCTAACTGATGTTAACCGCTTCACAGCGGGGTGCTCGTTCTGGTTTCACACTGGTGTCACTGTTGATTTCAGAGGGGGCAAGTGATCAGAATGAGGATGGCCACTCCTCCATCTTCCAGCAGGGACTGGTGCTATGGGAGCACTCGGCATTTCCATGCTGCTCTGCTTTGCAAATTCAAAGCAGCAGAAGGGGATGAGCTTTTCACCATGGAGCTCATCAGAGGCAAATGAAGTAATACAATCCCAGGGAAGAAATGGGAACCCGAGAGGGAATGGGAGAATTTGTTTTTAGATATTTTTGTAAAAGAAACAGTGTGTGCAGCAGCAGAGCTACTGCACAAGCAAAGGCTCTGGTTGGATAGAAGGCAGAAGAGGAGTGAATAGAGCGGGAAGTGTGACTCTATGTCCACATGCAGAGAGCAGCACAGGGTAGTTTTTGGCTGAGATTGCAAATTCTTGTTGAAGAGAGAACAGGAACCTACTGGTGTCTGCTGCGGACCACCAGCAAGGGAGAGGCGAGAATGGAAAACTCTCAGGCCAGCTGAGATAGTGTTGAAAGCCTCAAAGCGGTCTGCCCACAGAGAACTTACAATTCATAGACGTGCTAGGTAAAAATATGGCCAGATAAACACTCTTGAGTGCTTTCTATATTACACAAGAAACAATTTTATAGGGAAGAGGTGACAACATCCTGGATTTTCCTAACTTCTCTGAAGGTTTTTTTTTTTT